>PVIA01011489.1:0-44039 GCA_004024845.1 Tonatia bakeri | reverse complement strand
TGTCTCAACCCCCACAGATGTCCCCAGGTGGTGCCCCGAGGCTCTGTTTCCCTGTGCTGGGACACTGGGTTGCATGGTCTGTCTCGCTCCCCAGTCTCACCTGGTTTATCTGTGTGAGCATGTGGGACCACCCGGTCCACCAGCCACTTTGTGTGCTGCGCCCCTCCACCATCTGCCGCTTTGCTGGGTCCACCAGCTGCTGCTTTGTTGAGAGTCCTCTCTGCCTGGCTGCCCGCCTCTGCCCCTCCTACAGGTCTGGATGAATGTGTCTCCTTTAACTCCTTGGTTGTTGGACTTCCATAGGGTTCAATTTTATGTCAGTTCTGGTTGTTTTTGTTTTTAAATTGTTGCCCTTCTTTTGGTTGTGTGAGGAGGCACAGCGTGTCTACCTACGGCTCCATCTTGGCCGGAAGTCCAGTTAGCGCCCAAATGTAAACAACTGCATTGCTGCAGTTAGACCGGCTGGTCTTATATCCAGGACTTTGAGACTTTAAATACTCCAGGGAATGGCATGGTGACTAAAGAAAAAAGCATTTCATTATAAAGTGGGTTTTTCTTTAAAGAGTGTAGACCCTAAAATGTGGCTTGTGTCAGGGACCCCTTTCTCAAGATAGCCAGAACCCTTTCCCTGGGGCTATTTTCTGAGATCCATCATTATATGAATTGCTGGGATTATTCCTATGTGTTCCCGCATGGCTGTTTTATTGTCTCCAAATTGATTAAAAGACACTTTATGACAGGAACTGGATCTCCTATGTCCTTTGTGGTCCTCAGAGTACACCGTTAGTGCTGAGCCTAGAATAGAAGCTCAGCAACTGATTAATTCTGAGACTGCTGTTTAGCACCGTGGACAAATCTCTCTTCCTATTCCTTCTCCTCCCAGGCTGTTTCCTACTTCCCATGTCTCCTTTCTAATTTCCTTCAAGGAGAAGCCCCTGGCTGGCTCACTGAGGACTCAGATGCACTCAAACATTTCTCCTGGGGGCACTGTGCTGGGAGCCAGAAGCCACGCCATGCCAGGTGGTAGAAGAGATGAAGGGCCCTGGAAAGGAGGGGACCTCACAGCCTTTCTCGCTGCGCTTACACCATCTCATTCATGTGCCCCAGCCAGAGCCATTGTCCCCGACTACCCTGAGAGCCGCACATGCCCTTCCCAGTAATGCTGAACTTGGTCTGTGGTCAGGAGTGTTAAGCAAGCAGAGCATCGGGCCACCTGGGCAATGCTGAGATGGAGACTGTGCTGGCCGGGGCTGGGGAGACCCCTGATGTGGCAGGAGGCAGATGGGAGAAAACATCTGGACTGTAAATGAGGGAAGGTCCAAAGGCTGGGGGTTGGGGGTAAGACCTTCAATGAAGTCAAGGAGAGCCTGGAAAGCCTTGGTCAGGAGGTAGGGCAAGGGGGCAGCAGCCAAGGGCTCTGGGGACAATTCAGAGAAGAATCAAAGTGGGGTGAGGTGGTGGATGTTTGACATTGGCCATGGGGTAGAGGTTGGTCACACTTTAAAGGTGAGGGTGCCAATGGGACATGAGATAGAAACCAGACAGGATTTTTAATGGGCAATAATCCAGTCCCCACTTGAGGTCAGAGTGCCACTCCAGAGCGGGAATGCGTACATTTGTACCTCTGCTACCATACATGCTGCACGAGCTGAGATAGAACAATAATGGCCACCACAACTCACAACGATCCCATCAAATTTATTGCCTCTCCTCCTTCCATATTCTGCCTGCCCTTTGAGGCCACTCGGAATCCTGCCTCATTTCGGAAGACTTCCACGCCTGGAGTTATCACAAGTACCAAATGTTGGTTTTGCCAAGTGGATGAATGACCCTGGAGATCATCAGATCTATGATCCTCAGTTTTTTGTATTGCCTTACATTGGGTTACTGGGGAAATGGACTCTGAAATAAAGATTTGCATGCAGAAACTTACTGAGGGTGCCTTTGGCATTGACAGCTGGGGATGAGGGCAGGGGAGGAGAGTGAAGGCAGTGGGATAGGGCAGAGAGAGGAGCTGAACTTGGATAACATTTCAGCAAAGGTCTCAGCCAGTCCTACAGGGGGCCCTGAAGCTGAGATGACCCTTTTGAGTTGTCTTATCCTGAGGCAAAAGGGGTGGTTACTTATACCCCATGTCTGCAGTTGGGTGGAGGCTGCCCACAGGAAGCTGATGTGACCTTGGGTGAGAGGGCTGTTTTGGTTGAGGCCAATTCCTGGAGTGGGACTCTGCTGAGTTATCATCTGCCAACACTCCCAGCAGCTGGAAGAATGAGGACCTCAGTCCTAAAAGGAGGGTCAGAGCGATGCCCCACAGCACCCACCACATATGCCAACAAATGCGGACAACAGCAAGTGGAGAGGACATACCAGAATCTCTGAAGGAGGCATAGTTCAAAGAGTTGTCCAGGATGGTTCTTTTATAACCCCACCTGCAGACCATCATGGTAAGGAATTAGTCTTCTACTCCTGCTTGCCCTCAGACACAGGAGGAGATTTGCCCTGGGACACACAGAAGGCAAGTGGTGAGTGTGAAAGGAGCCCAAGTTCCATGGTGCTGTGAGCCCGAGTCACCCAGTGAGCACCAAAACAGCAGTGCCTATCCCTCACCTGCTTCCCTACCCTCTGTAATGAACAAAACTTAGCACCTACCTGGTCCACAGAAGACGGGGGTATACTGGAGGAGGCAGAGGTTGTGGAGGAGTACGTGTGTCAATAAATGCATGCAGAATTGAATTTGGTTTTTAAAGCAGTTAGCATGTATAGACATGGCCTTTGTGCTGAGTATACATAACTTAACCTGACAAGCAAATCCCCTGATTCTTAATTAACCTTTTCATTTGAACCCCTTGACCAAGCAGCAAACGGAGGCTGGTACATTGGAAATGACAGCCTTACCTCCCCCGTGCCCCAGCCTGGCCAGCCACCGAGGCTGGTAATTACCTAGGCCAAAGCTGGGAACTTAGTAGAGGCTGATGAACAAATAATCTCCAACTAATAGCTGTGATAACCACAGAGCCCAGTTCACCCCTCATCTCTTTCCTGATTACCTTCCCTGAAACCAGAGGGCAGGTTGTAACAATATTCTTCTCTCTCTCCCTCCTTTTAATAAAAAAGAGACCATTTGGACTGAGGGTCAAGAGAATTGGCACAAGGAGGAGGAGACATTTGCCTGCAGAAGCCTCTTCCCCCAGGATAAGCCAGATGCTCTGGCCATATCCTTTAGCAGACCTGGTGAACAGCTGATATTTCTGGAACGTGCTCCTTGGCGGATGTCAAAGCAATTTAGAAGGCTGGCTCTGGTCCCACAGTCACATGGAGGAGGTGGGGAGGCGTCAGCAAAGTCTTTAGCCTCCAGGGCTCCCAGCTGAACTGAACAAGGAACAGCGGAGAAGAAAGGGAGAAATCGATGGGACGAAGAAGGGAGGGGAAGAGGACGGTGGGAGAAGGATGCAGGAGAGGAAGCAAAGACTAGATGCAGGATATCATGGGGGCGGTGTGGATCTGGGCGCACAAACAAGGTCCTGACTTGGGCCTGGGGCTCGGACACATCCCCCTGAGGTCGCTCATTGTTTGTGCGGGAGTGTTCCCCCTGCCCCAGCTACCTCAAAACATAATGGTAATGGTAGGATCACTTCCAGAGTGCTTACTGCCAGCACTGAACACTTTACATGCAGTAAGTACCTTGAGTGACCCTCACGCAACCCTAGGAAGTAGGCACCATTCTTTCTATTTTACACATGAAGAAGCCAAAAAGCATAGAGAAGTTAAGAAACTTGCCCTAGGAGCACACAGCTAGTTTGAGATGGAGCCGGGCAGTCTGACTCCAGAACCCAGGCCTTAACCATCCTGCCCAATTCCTAGTCTCCCAGAGCTCTGCGTACCTTACCTTTGTGCGCTTGGTATGGCAGAGAAAGCTCTGGATTTGAGTCCCAGCTCTAGCCCACCCAGCTGTACAACTGTGAGCAAGTTAACCTGCCTGTATCTCAGTTTTCTCATCTATGAAATGGGCATGCAATTAGCTGTCCTGCTTACTTCACAGAACAGGTGCAAGAATCAAGTGAGATAACACTTGTGAAGGCCCCCTGTAAGGCCCAAATACCCCGGAGAGACACGATTCTCCTGAGAGCTTGGAGACCCTGCCGCTGAAGACCTGTGGGCCCAGCCTGCCCTCGTGCGCCAGGCCCCGGCCGGAGTCGGCAGACCCTGCTCCCGGCTGCACTGCTTCTGAGCAGATGGGCATGAATTTTTCTACCCCCACGATGGCCACCACCCTATGGCTTAGAAGCCTTTCTGAGCCACTGATCAAATACTGAAGCTCGATTTGATTAAAAATTCATTGGCTTTTTTTTTTCCTGTAAAAAAAAGAATAAATAAGTGAGCAAACATCAGTGGCTGAGGCTGTAAAGTGAAGTGTGAAAGCCCAAACAGGCGGAAACCGTGACAAGAAAAACCATCAGCTCCTGCACATTTTTGTTGCCCTAGATGCCGGCTTTCCGGGGGGAGGTTGCAGGGCTCCCCACTTCCACTGCTCCTGAGAGCATGTCCCCCACAAGGCCCCTCAGTTACTCAATAGATATTGAGTGGTCATGGGAATGGGGCTTCCAGTCAGACTGAGCTTTACCAGCTGTGTGTCCTAAGCTGAAGCACTTAACCTCTCTGAGTCTCAGTTTCCTCATGTGTAAATTAAAACATTAAGATTTACCTTATAGGATATGCACAGCACTCAGCACAGTCCCCAGCCCTGAAGTGCTCACTGAATGGAAGGTCTATATTTGGTATTATTATACCGACCAGCTCTCTCTCTCCCCTCCCGCTTCTGACTCTTCTTGTGTCTCTCTTCATTGCTCCCGAGTTGCTTGCTGAATCCTGGCCTTGAAGCAGCAGTCCAGCCCACTCCAGCTTGGCCCTCCCCTTTCTGGCCGAGTCCCCCAGCGTTTCCACCAAATCTTCCTCCAACAGGGAGCCCACCACCCTCCAAGCCTCCTACCAGGGGTCCCTTCCATTCTTCTTTTGCTGCCTCTCCTCCGGGCCAGCTTTTTGCCTTTTGCTGGCACATTGTAAACATAAAGGCTAAAAAAAAACATTTTTCAATTTGATGAAAATTTGAGAAATCGGTCCATCCTGAGAGCAGGGAGAGTGCTTCTCCTGTGCTCTACGAACACCTGCAAGCCGGGCCCACGATGGGTGTTCAGTGAGCACTGGCCAGCAGAGTGAACGATGACCAGCTAATGGCTAGAGTGCCCCTTCCTGTGACTGATGTTAACCCCAAGAACCACTTGGACTCAGGGACTAGCCAGGCCCAGACAAAGTGGTCCAGCCTGATGCAACCAAAAAAAAAATGTGGCTTTGGAAGTGAGCGTGCCTGGTTTGAATTTTGACATCACCCCTGGCTATCCAGGCATGGTTTGGCAAGCTGCTTCACCAAAGTGGGATGAGCCTACAATGCCATACCAGTTCCCACCCACAGGATGGATATTGTAAAAAAGGAAGATAATAACAAGTATTGGTGAGGATGCAGAGAACTTGGAGCCCTTGCACACTTTGGTGAGAATGAAAACGGTACAGCCACTTGGGAAAGCAATTTGGCAATTGCTCCAAAGTGAGACATAGAGTTACCGTATGACCCAACAATCCTATCCCCAGCTATACACCCAAAGAAATAACAACACATGCGCACACAGAAAACTTGTATACAGACGTTCATAGCAGCATTATTCAGAGTAGCCAAAAAATGAAGAAGATCCAAATGCCCACTGACTAGCGAACAGGAACATGGAGCGCAGTGTGCCCGTGCAGCGGGTTGTTGGGCGTAAAAAGGAATGAAGTGCTGATATACACGCTGCAAAGTGGACGGGCCTCGAAAAATCATCTTCAGTGAAAGAAGCCAGCACAAAAGACCTCATATTGTGTGATTCCATTTATATGAGACGTCCAAAACAGGCAAGTCCATAGAGACAGACTGGATTAGTGGTTGCCAGGGCTGGGAGGAGAGGGGAATGGGAGTGATGCAAAAGTTCTTTTCTGGGGGCGATAAAATGTTCTAAAATTAGATAGTGGTGATGAATGCATAACACTATGAATATACTATAACCATTGAATTGTGCACTTCAAAGGGTGAATTGTAGAATATGTAAATTGTATGTCAATAAAGCTGGTTTTTAGAAAACGGGGTGGGCAAGGCCTCCTCACCCACTTTAAAGGGTCTTTGTGAGGGTCCGAGAAGGATGTGTGTGCCAGGGTTTTGGACACGGCCTTGGGCTACTTACTACAAATAGGAAGGCTGGGGCCTGGGCCCCTCCTACAGATGGAGCCATTTTCTGTCCTTCCTTTTTTTTTTAAAGATTTTATTTTTATTTATTTATTTTTGGAGAAAGGGGAAGGGAGAGAGAAAAGGGAAGGGTGGGAGAAAGAAAGGGAGAGAAACATTGATGTAAGAGAGAAATGTTGATTGCTGCCTCTGGTATGCACCCAACCAGGGGCTGAACCCACAACCCGGGCATGTGCCCTGACTGGGGATCGAACTGGAGACCTTTTGCTTTGTGCGGCAATCGCCAGCCCACTGAGCCACACCGGGCAGGGCTGTCTGCCCTCCCTTCGTGCTCTGGCTGGGGAGCCCTCGAGGAGAATTGCTGAGGAGTGACGGTGCCATCTGGCAAGGACAAGAGGAGGATCTGGGCCTCTAATACGTCCCCAGAGCTGAGGAAGAGAGAAGTATTTCCTCTCAGAGCTGCAGACCAGGAGGGGCTGGACCTGCCAGGATTCTCCTTAGTGTCCCAATGCTGCCTCTTCCCTCGCTCAGAGCCTCAGGGCCAGTCTTCCCACTGGGTCCAGTTAAACTTCAGACTTGGGAGTAGCTCGGGTGACAGAGCATATTTTGAAGAAAGGTGGTTTAGCCCTTCCAGACCTTCAATAAGCCT
Organism: Tonatia bakeri; assembly: GCA_004024845.1. Lineage (NCBI taxonomy): Eukaryota > Metazoa > Chordata > Mammalia > Chiroptera > Phyllostomidae > Tonatia > Tonatia bakeri. The sequence continues at coordinate 37,122 of PVIA01011489.1, read as the reverse complement.
CAAGTGCTAAAATAATAATGATGACGATGATGACAACTATTGAGCTTTTACTGTCTGCCAGGCACCATACTAAGCATTGACACATATTGACTTATTTAATCTTCACAAAGATACTGGGAGGTAGGGGCACTGCTCATCCCATTTTATAGACAAGAAGATTGAGGCACAGAGGTCTCAAGTCACTTGCCCTGACTCACCCAGCTAGAAATGACAGAATAGGATTTGAACCCTGGCAGTCAGGGTCCACTGCCTGCGTGCTTCTCTACTCTGTTAGACTGTGTGAACCCTACAGGTTGCACACAGTGGAAGACCGAGGTTTTTACTAAGACTTTTTAAGCCCTCCTCCCCGAGGTTAAGGAAGTAGGTCTCAGACTTCACCAAGCATCAGAATCACCAAGGAGGCATGTGAAAAATACAGAGTCCTGGGCTCACCCCCCAGGGAAACAGAGTCACCAAGCCTGGATGGCCCAGGAATCTGAATTTGGGACCAGTATCCCAGGCTGTTTAGGACATACTTGGAGACACTTGGCCTCCCTGAATCAGGACCTAATTCCTGGGCCTGGCCAGCTGGATCTGCCCCATGAGGTGGACTCTCCGGCTCATCCACACCACACTCACCTGGCTCCACTGTCCTGTTTTGCGTGCCCCCATCTTTAAAGGCCCAGGTCAGGTTCTACGTGTTCTTTTATGCCCGCCACAGGAATAGCAGCTCTGGTTTTCCCATCTCATTATAAGCTGCCTGGTTTTCCTCCATCAGTTCCCATGGACGTGGTCCTTTTGTGATGAACTAGTTCTTCACAAGCGACTTAAATGTAGAAGCTTTCTTTTCTATTCCTCATGCATGTCCCCCACAGCTCATGGCAGGTGAGCATTCAGTAGAGACCTGTGGCTTTGGTTACAAACCTCATGGGCCAACACACTCCCGTGTCAACGATCAACTCGGCCTGTACATACAACTGGCCAACTCAATGTCTGCTGTCCGGGGGTACCGTCCAAGTGCCTGGATTCTTCCTCCCCAGAACCCAGGTGCCTTCTCTGTGCTAGGTGCCATTCTAGCACTGAGGGTCCAGAGGATGACCTTCTCTGAGGGCCGACACACCCAGATAGCTCGTTCTAATGCAGTGTCCCTGGGTGCGATTTTGCCCTCCGGGGGACTTTTGACAATGACTGGAGACATTTGCAGTTGTCACAGCTGGGGTGATGGGACTATGGGCGGCATCTAGTGAGCAGAGGCAAGGGATCCTGCTAAACCTCCTGCAAGGCACAGGACAGCCCCCTCCCTAACAGCAACGCGGTACCCAGCCCCAAATTACAGCTGCAAGGTTGAGAAAGCCTGCTCTAACAGAATACGCCAATGCCTACAGCACAGCAACAACCAGTGACAGTGACAGTGACAGTGACAGTGACAGTGATGGGAACCCGAAGGAAGGAATGACGAGCTCCCAGGGATAGGGGCTTGTTGGAAAAGGATTGGAACAAGAGATGCTTAATACATACTGAACTGATCGATGGATGATGGAGGGGAAGGGTTCCCCCTGAGAGGCAGAGGAGGGAAGAGCAGGTGCTCCCGGCACTGGGTGTGAGAGTGCTTGGCAGGACCGGTAGCTGTTGCTGAGTGCGTGTGGCCAGAGCGCTAGGTGCTTGTGCTTTTCATTCATTCACCATGTCTGCTGTCATCTTGTTTTTGTTATTCATTGGATCAACAAACTCTGCCACCCAGCAGTGTCCTGGTCTGGTCTGGCTCTGGTTGAATCATCCCCAATTCCAACTGGTGATCTACAAATAGACGAGGGGTACTTCGAGGTTCGAAGGGGTTGAGCTGAATGGGCTCATTTAGTGGCACAGAGAAGTGAGGCCCCTCCCACACACCCTGCCTTAAAGATTTCCAGCAGTATCCCCGGAAAAGGCTGCCACGCCAGGCGTGACGTCTTCCTTCCCAGAACTGTAAACCGGGGGCCCTCTGCATGGCAAAAAAGGGGCAAGCGGGTTCCACAGAATGGCTGTGTTCTCTAAGTTAGGTAGTAATGAAAACACATTACAGAGTAATTCTGAGAAAAGAAGTAATTCTGGCAATGTTTGCCTCTTGAAATAAAAACAGCCAACCCTTGATGTCCCTGTTGTTTACTTTAAATAGCTGTTTTCCTGGATGAGCTTAGTCTTTGCGCGGCTGCCCTTATGCCCTCATTCCGTGTCTCTTCCGCTCACTCCAGCCCCTCCGGGGCTGTCGCTCTCCCATCGAGGGTCCGTGTGTGTGCCCTGTGTGCGGGCTTCTCTTCTTAGGTCTCCTTTCCTGTTCCTTTGAAGGCGGGTCTGTTGCTCCCATGTTCTCTCTCTCTCTCTGTTCTGATTTCCCCCCCTTATTTCTAGCCACCGGTTTCTGACTCTGCTTCTTTCCTCTCCTCCCCGTTCCTTGAGCCTCTCCTCTCAGCTCCAGCCTCCCTTTATTAACTGGCCCCAGAATGTAACTGAAGTGTACTTTTATTACTGGTTGATTTTCCCAGAGAGGGTTACATGCTCCCCATTCTTGATTTTTAAAAGCAAATGACTGAAACATTTTCTCTTTCTCTCACCCTTCAGCTCCCTGAATGAAGCTGCATTTTATTTTCATCTCCCTCCATTGATTTATTTTTCCATGATGTGGGTCATGTCCTTGAAAGAAAGCAAGTGTGTTCTCCACCCTCATTTGACTGGGTTTCAGAGAGGAGCCGGCCCAGCCAGTCGGTGGGCAGGGCTCTGCGGTGGTTGGTGCTGCCGGAGGCCACGGCATGGCCCTGGGTCGGGTGACCCAGTGCTCTGCCATCGAGGACTTTTCTTGGATGATCTGACTTCAGCGGTGCCAACGCCTGCTTTGGGTTTAACATGCAGCTCTAGAGAGTCCTAATTCATCACCACAGATTCCCTCGCCTTCAATGCTGTCTATAGCGGCTAGGGAGAAAAAGAAAATGATTGAAGACCATTCTCAGGAAGCAAATCTTTTACATCTTAAAAGGAGAACGATTTTCAGCCTGGTGGGAGCATTAAAGCAGACCCAGGAGCTCCTCCAAGCTTTGCACTTCTCTGATGTTGCTTGAGCCTTCGCCATGCAGGATGCATTTTAGCTCGGTGAGCGGCTCCAGGATCTCCATCTCTTGCTGGGCTCGACTCTCCACTTTCTGCCCTGGCCCTCATCTTGGCACTCTGGTCCCCTGTCAGGGGTCATTATAAATAGAGCCACAGGACCTGGGGCATTGGAGGTGAAAGGGTCCCATCAACTTTGCCTCTTCTGATAGAGGAGACGATGAGTCTCAGCGGGTGGAAATGATTTGCCCAGTAAACACAAGGCTGCCTGTTGCGGTGTGTCCCCGTCCCCCTCCGGGCCTGTCTGTGCATCTGTTAAAGGTAATGCTACCTGGCTGGGGTCTGTGGGCTGATCCCCATCTCTGCTGACAGCTCTAGGATCTGGGGCACAGGGCCAGCCCGGCAGCCCTCGGGGACCATCCCAAGGCACATGTGACACTCATCCTCCAGGTCCCCGATGAGCCCTTGCCAGAGGGAGGAAAAGCCACTGAAGCAGCCACACCTGTTTCTACGTTCAGTCTCATTGAGTTCAGCACCATTGGCCAACTGTGTAAGCCAGGCCCTTTGCTAGAACAGGGGGTGCAGCGTGAAGTTGGGAGCCTTAAGGTTTAATACTGAGGTATGTATAGAGTGACAGAGGGGCAGAGAACCAATTCTTCCTCACACTCAGCCTGGGGGAGGGTCCAGGAAGGCCTTCTGGAGGAAGCGATGTCACAAGAAATAACTGGACTAATGTTCTGTTGGACTCTTCCTCAGTAAGCCCCCAGTCAGGAGCTTCTGAAGAATGCCATGGAAATAAAAGGCATTTTGATACATTAGCAATTCAGATCAAAGCACTTAGTGTTTCCATCTCAGCCTCTGCACTCAACCACCAGCTGTGTGGCTCCAGGCAAGTCACCAGACTCCCGAGTCTCCCGTGCGTGTTCAGGGGCTGGGGTGAGCATCCTGCAAGATGTGATCTGGGAATGCACTTCTCACATTTTAAAGTGCTCTGATGTTGTGGCCTGTCATAGGCCTCAGGGTTCCATCAGAACCCTCTGACCGTGAGCACAGCCGAAACCAAAGCCATACTACCTCCCTCGAGGGTGCAACAGGGAGCAAGGAAGTGGGGCCTCAGACTCCATGTCCTCAGACTCTCCCTGGGCCTGTTCAGGCCTCAGTTTCCTCACCTGAGAAATGAGAGCGCTGGCCTGTTTCTCTAAGTTTCCTTCATGCACGAGTGCCTCATAGGCCTGAGACTGTAGGACAGCAGCCAAGAGGCGGAGGCTGGGGCCCCTGAGTGGCCAGTGCTCTGCCAGGGCAGACACTGCCTTTGCTTGGGCCCAGGCAGGGGCCCGCACCCCCCTCTGACCCTGCTGCCACCTCCAGCTCAGCCTCTAGCTCTGCCAGTCTGGGGCACCACCAGTGAAGTGGGGGCCCTGCTCCATACAAGAACCCAGATGCTGGAAATGAGCTCCATCCCAAAAAAGAGGGAGCTGAGGGAAAAAAGATCTGCCATCTTTCTCAAAATAAAAACAGAAGCAGATGGCTGGGAGGTTTTCTATGGTTAATTAAACATGCTTTAGTCTCTGAGTTAATTATAAAATGATTCCTGCAGAGGGAAGCTCTGCTTTGCATGGAGTAAGTTCAGGTGAATCCCCCAGGGAGGCTGCAGGACCCCCTTCACATTGCTCCCCAGCATGGATAAAAATCCTCCAGTCCTCATCTGGCTCAGAGCAGCAAAGGCCACCCACCTGGGGTCGGGGCTTGGGAGTTGAGAGGAGCCACTCACTCCCCCAGGCACCTGTAAGGAGAGAGGTACCACCCAGCAGATCTGAGACTCTGTGATTTCCCTTCTGAGAATTTCTCCTATGAAAATTATCAGAAACCCAGATAAAGATTTCCTGGACAAGAATATTCACTGCTGCTTCATTATATAATCACAAAAAATAAGAAACTGCCTAAAAAAATTCTGCTACAACCAGATAATGAAATATTATATAGTCATTAAAATGGTGTTTTGGAAGAATAACTAATGACATAGGGAAATGCTCTGGGTATAAAGTGGAAAAAGGAAGAAGAAAATTGTATGTAGTACAACTAATTTTATAAATAGTTGTGCACAAAAAAGGGCACATACAATGTTAGTAACAGTTACTTTTCAGAGGTAAGATTCTAGGAGATTGTATTTCTTTCTATGTACCTTTCTGGTTTTTTTTAATTCTTTGCAATGAACATAGAAAAAAAATTTAAATGCCAGAACCCCACATAATGGATTTCTGAGTAGGCCTAAACAATTTTAGTATACCTTCTTTGAAGCAAATTAACTTGACTAAAATATGAGCTTCTGGGATTAGCAAAGGCAGGCAGTAGCCTACTTTCCACAACTCTGGAGTTAAGGTGCTTACTAAGGGAAGCACAGAAGATGCTACCTGTCCATTCCCACTGGTGCCACGAGACACAGCATCATGCTCTGTCAGTGATGACAGCTGTACAGGACTCCAGGAAGGAGGAGGTCAGCATGACTTCCTGGGACCACCTAATCTGAGAACTTGGTGAGACCTGAATGCTGATGGGGTGGGAGGGGGCAGAGTCTTCCAAGGTGGGAGGAACCCTCACAGCCGGGAAGAACACAAGGACGACAAGGTCGACGGTGAAATTCCATTGCGGTCAGGGCCTGAGAACTGGACTCTCCTTGGCCTTTGGAGCCTCCTTGGAGTCCCCAGAATCGTGTAGGGACAGAGACAGCCAGACTGACCTATAGGAGTGCAGGAGGCATGACTGACCTCCCATGACACATAAACTGCTACTGTGGGAAAGTCTGTCCCATCAGCACCAGGCCTCTCTCCCTGTTTCAGTGCCAGACACATTGCGCAGCCATCAAACCAGGGAGAACAGAAAGATTACAGAAGCTCCCCTTGTAAAGACAGCGAGGAAATCCAACTCTGCCTAACCCACCCCAGTTACCAAAGGAGACAAAGAAACGTGGGAGAAAGGCATGGAGATATTAGTGAGAGTTATCAGCTCTAATGCGAAACACTCTCTAGGAGAACGTAAGTGGGGTGGGGTCCAGGCCACACTGGAGAAACAGCCTTTAAGTGTCTACTGCTTCTCAGAACGTCTCAAGCAGAGTTCACGGCAGAACGCCCCACCATTGCATATAAGAATCTCCTCCTTTCAAGCTTCTGCTGCAGGAAGGAGCAGCATGACAAAAAGTGCTCTCTCATCTCTCTCACCACAGTCCCAGCATGACATGGACTTGGCCTTATCACCAAAACTTTTCAAAGGCATTGATTTTCTTGTAGGAGACCATCTTAATTTCATAATAGAATCTGAAAAATGTTTATGACTCATGTTTTCTTGGAACATAGCCAGCTTTCTTGGAACGGATCTGCTGTCAACGTACAGGATGCCTGTCCCCAACTTCATGGTGACAAGTTGTTCTTTCAACAAGCAGATCATGACTTGAACCCAGAAATGTGTCCCAGCCTCAACGGTCTTTGGAACCATTGCCACCTTCATACATTGGTCTGTGACATTCTTAAATTGGCTTCCCCCACCAAACTTGGACATGGCATACCCATTGGTAAACACGTTGAGATCTCATGAGCCACCAGCCACCAGTCCCATTCTGGGGACACTGCCATTCCACTTGGCCTGCACCAAATGACCTGGTGGTGCAAATGTTTGGGTATGTTGTGCTTATTAATGGGAAAAAATGAGCAAAAACAGGAAGATGAAGGTGCAGGGATTATTAATAAGAAATGAAAGGTTTTATGAATTTAGTACGGTGGAAACTAAGATGAAAATCCATGGGATGAGAGAAGCAGCAAATCTTCGGCTTCCATCAAGCGTTCGTTGGTCTTGAGCTGGTCGATCAGATTCACTCACAAGGGAAAGAAAACAGCAAAGTCTTAGAGATGAATTGTCACCGTTTGTGTCTTAGAGACAAAATATAATTGGGGAGTCAATTATTCCCTTCGGCTCTCTGAGTCTAGAATCTGCCCTAAAGTATACAATAACTGTGAACTAGTGTTTTAAATATATTAAATCACCCAATTCACACAAGAACCCTATGAGGCGGTTACTATTCTATTTCCATTTTCAAAAACTTGAGGTGCGGAGAGGTCTCTCAGTTATACACCAAGAAGCAGCAGGTTTATGCAGGTGCCATTCCGGCCCTTGTCCATGTCCTCAACCACCAGACGCACTGCCTCCTGTGGGGCGTGAGGCCATCACCCAGCTTTGGTACGTTTGATAGTTGTAGATGTTTTCAGCAACTTATTACATGTAAAAATAAGGTCAAGTTCTACTGAGACAGGGCAATCCTTGAGGGAACCACCTCCTTTGCTGCTCTTATCCTTCATGAGTGGGCTCTGGGCAGCTTCCAGGCCAGTTAAAGCAGGATTGGGGAGGCATTTAGGCAAGACCAAGATAGGAGGCATGTCGCTATGATCAAGGCCATCAGCACACGAACAACCCTGTTTGTACTTAAGAAGCCGAGTTCAGCTCCATTTATAGTGTACAAGATGCACACACGAAAACTCCTTTACAAGAAGCAGCCCATGCATTTAAAATAAAAAATTTAAAAGCCTCTGGGAAGGGGCTGTTGAAACGAATGATTCCCCTGTCACTGGGAACACTCCCTGTAGCCTGGGATGTGGCTGTCACCTGAGGCTGGCCCACTTTCAGGTGCAGGGACACTGAGGTCTGCCTGGGAGAGAAGAGGATACCCTTGCCCAGCAGGTCAGATCTCAAAGCTTGTTCAGAGTGAAGGGGTGAGAACTTCTTCAGGGTGAATCCTTGAAGCCCTTAAATCTGGAAACCAGATTTTGTGGAAGTAAACACCCTCATGAGCCCAGTTTGGATAACCTGGTACCAAGTTACACCCTTGTATGGATCCCAGGCCCCTTTGAGAAGCTGCAGACACTCCAGGAAAAAAATGCACATGGACACTTGCCCATACAATTCAACATACACAGTTCTTCCGAGAACACCCTCCCCAGACAAATCCATGACCCCTCCGCAGGTTAAAGAGTGCCTGCAGAGTGTAGGGGCATTTGGGATGTAAGCCAGAAGGCCAAAAGAGCAGAACAACTTGGGTCATGTGACTTGTCCTCTGGTTGAATGCCAGGTCCAGAAGGTTACAAAAGGTCTCTTCAGTGCCCATCAGAGCCCCTCGCAAGCTGTTCTCATTCACACTCTCAGCATCTCTGTCAGAGGCATGGGGCGGCGACCTCATTCCTCCCGTGGCCATTCAGGAAAGGGGAGAGCTGGATATCTTGTCCATCTGTCCATCCTGGGGCCTGCCCTATTTGCCTGTCCACACACCCTGCCCCTCAAGCTGTGCAGACACCCCTATTCCATCTGCCTTTATTCCTAGGGTGGGAGTGGTGCAGGGGAGTGGGGGTGTCTACAAAAGGGTCTGGCTGAAGAGGACAGTGCAGGCCCAGGGAAGGGTTTGAAGGACTTGAGTAGCAGGAGAAGGCAGCCAAACTTCTTATAGTGAGCACCAAGGGGTTCTTCAGGAAGAAGGTGGGGCAGGGTGAGGGTGGGGCTGCAAGAATCTCCCCAGGGTGGCACAGTTATCTGTGAGCAGTATCTAATGGGGGCTGTCAGGAGGAAGTGTGTGACCTGTGGGAAAGGCACTGAGGCAAGGCTGGGTCGTGGTTGGACAGAACCCACAGCTTCCACGATCGGAGAGATGTGGCTGAGGAGTGTTCCATCGAATGCCTGAATGGGGCTGTGGAGGAGGGATCTCAGGGGGCGCCTGTCCTCGCCTGCAGGAGAGGAATGGAAGAAAGAGTTCAGATGCCATAAATGATGGAAAAGAACATGGACTTCTGCTGATTACTAAGCAGCCAACTCCCCAAGATTTTTCCAGATCCTAGTTTCTGGCCCTGTGCTCTTGATGTGACTTTCCAGGAAAGCACCCTGCCCTAGGGCTGGGTTTGCCCCTCAGCCAATGCTTTCTCCACATGTCCCTATAGGTGGTAAGAGCCTCATACCTGAGACTCCAGATGACTATGTGGTATCAAGATTCATCAACCTGGGCACATGTTTCTTGAACAAGTTGCTGCTGTGTGGGTGGAGATGAAGAGAAGAGATATGCCAAGGGTAGGGGATGATAAGAGCATAATTGCAAATACACCTGTGTACGTGTCTCAGTGTCTAGCTAGGGCAGCAGAGGTGGGGTGGGAGGTGTTGCTGAGGGCTGCTACAAGTTTGCACAGGGGCCCCCAAAACCCAGTTACCATCTGCTCATCCTTGGCCCACAGATCTTGAGCATGCAGGGACACCCTACTCCAGGGACCCTACAGAGCCAAGGCTATCGGGGCAGTGCTCACACATACGCATCAGAGCATTCAGGGCGGGGGAGCAGCAGCAGCAAGCTTCTCAGAGACATGCAAGGAGCCTGCTCTAGCTCTGCAAAAAGCCCTCAGAAGGGGAGATGCTTGCTCAAGGTCACCAAGATCACTGACGCAGCATGGACAACTGGAAAAGCATGGACAAGAGCAAATAGAGTGGGCTCAAGTCCTGGCTCGACCAGCAACCTGCTCGGCAGCACTGGTCAAGTGACTTGACCTACCTGAGTCCCAGATCCCTCACATGCACAACAGGGGGGAGAGCAGCATCAAGAGCAAATGAAAGGGCACACCTAGGAGAACCATCTTCATCCATTCAAACACTGGTTCCATGTCCACCAAGTGGTGGCAGGTCTTTGGGTATCGCACCAGCCTCAGTTCTCTCACCTACCCTCTCATGAAGGTTTCTGCTATTGCTTTGCATATGAGTTACCCACTGCTGCACTTTAGAAAATTACCCAAAACTTAGGAAATGGAAAAACACACTCCTAAGTTTCTCCTTTACTCTCACACTACTTCTTCACTTCACTTCTGGCTACCAAAATATAGGTTCTATCCCCGCCCCCCGTAGAGCAGGTAATTCTCCAACACCAGCTGGGTGTCCTACCATTTAACTCAATTCTGACACTCTCTACTTGGAGATAATATCAGATCTCACAGGTTAAAAGCTCAGTCCCACAAGACTACCCCCTCTTCCAGATGACGATTGGCAGTCTCATGTTGTCACCTGTACTTCTGATCAACTGGCTGTAGTTGAGATTCTCACAAACCCCTTCTTGGATTCCATAATTTTCCAGAATTGTTCCCAGAACTCAGGAAAACACTTACGTTTGCTACAATATTATGTGATAAAGCATATGAAAGATGCAGATGAACAGCCCGATGAAGAGGTGTATAAGATGGGGTCCTGAATGAAGGGTCTGGAGCTCAGGAGCCGCTATTGCCATGGATTTGGGGAGCACCACCCTGTTGGCACGTGGATGTATTCACCTAACTGGAAGCTCTCCAAACCCCATATTTTGAGGATTTTTATGGAGTCTTCATCATGTAGACATGGCCAATCATTAAGTCAATCTTCAGCCCCTCTCCCTTTCCCAAAGGATGGGGGTGGAGCTGAAAGTTTCAAGCTTCTAATCATAGCTTGATCTTTCTGTTGACCAGCCCCCATCCCAAAATGACCCAGGAGCCCACCAAGAGTCACTTCATTTGAACAAAAGACATCGCTATTACTCAGGAAATCCCAAGGGATTTAGAACTCTGTGTCAGGAACTAGGGACAAAGAATAAATGTTAGAATAAAAGATGTTCCTAGTGTTCTTATCACTTAGGAAATTGTAATAGTTATAGGAAACTTAGAGCTCTGTACCAGGACCTGGGGGCAGAGATTGATACATTTTTTCTATGACTTCATAACAACAAACATTTATTATCTTACAACTTCTATGAATTAGAAATTCAGAAGCAGCTTGGCTGGAGTTCTGGCTCAGGCTCTCTAATGGGGCTGCAGACAAAGCATTGACCAGGGCAGCAATCATCTGAAGGCTTGACTGGGGCTGGTGGGATCCACTTCCATGCTGGCTTATTCACATGGCTATGGACCAAAGGCCTCCTTTCTTTGTGAGCTATTGGCAGGAGGCCTCAGTTTCTCATCATGTGAGAGTTCCAGACCATCTCTTCACTGGATTTCTTGTGCATCCTCAAAACCCAGCAGCTAACTTTCCCTCACTGTGAATAATCCCAGAAAGATAAGACAACCACAGCACCTTTTATGACCTAGTCTCAGAAGTCAAGTATGATATTTCCACTTATTCCTTGCATTAGAAAGGAGTGACTAAGCAAACCCACACTCAGAGGGAGGGGAATCAGGCTCTACCTCTTCAGGATGGAGTATCAGAGGATTCATATACATATGTAAGACTACCACTCCTGAAACAAACTCTCCTTCCAGTGCCTTTTGGCTTTTCCTGCAGAGACCAGAAAGAAATCGGTAAGAGATTGCTAGCAAGTGGGAAGCTCCTGAGCACCTGGAGGGTTTGACTGAGTGGGAACAAGATATCTGTATATCTGAGGACACTTGGGAGAACTCTGGTGGTTTCAGCAAATACCCCCTGGAAGATACAGGTGAAGGCACCAACCCTGCCACCCTACTAGCCCCGTCCTGATTTCCTGAGTTGGGCTGGGAGGGAAATGTTGTTACATGAGCAGCCAAACCCACAAAACCCAGACAAGTTTCAGGGACAATTGTTGCAATTTGGGGGATAGCTGAGGCAGAGCCAGCCTGGGTTTTGCCCCTGCTACGGGGAGAATCCCTGCACCCATTAGGGCCCTTACTTGCCAGTATTTCCCATCATCCCTGGTGGTGAGGATCACTTGGGTTACCTGCTTAACAGGCAGATCCCTGGGCCCTAGCTCCCACCTACAGCATCAGAGTGTTCAGAGCAGAGGGCTAGTAATCTAGATAGTTGACAAGTCCCCCAGGTGACTCTTATCACTAGGGACATTTGGGAAATTGTGGGGCTGAGAGAAAGAGGATGATCTGATGAAGTAGCTAGCTTCAATGACTGAATCCATGCAGTGGGAATAACCAGGATTCCCACAACTGCCTAAAGGCAAGCCTGGAATGAATGGCTTCTTGGGCTCCTTTCAGCCCAGAGCTGAAAGGAGGTGAGAGAGAGATTTTAGTAACTGGAATCAGTAAACTCCTTGGAGAAAAAAGATTGTCCTTAAGGCAGATAAAACAGGCCTGTCTGTCTTTGCCTTGGGTGCTGGGACTCATGGAGCAGTTGATGTCATGGGGCCCCCCGGAGCCCCCCAGGACTACCCACCCACTCAGCAGTTTTGGCAGGGGAAAAAAAAAACAACTCAGCTGGGTTTGGCAGCTTTCCCAGCACCAACCCAAGATGCCTCTGAACAGAAATAAAGTCTGCCTCCTCCCTCCAGAGGATGGGCTCTCCAGCTCCTATCTGAGTCAGCCACACACGTGCAGACCAAGAATATGTTGGGTGGGCAGATGGAGGAAAGATGAGAGGGGAACCCAAACCAGGCTGTGGGGCAAACTATGACCCTTGGACCAGATCCAGTCAATGGCCTGTTCTTGTAAATAAAGTTTTATTGAAACAGAGCCACACCCATTCATTTGCATATTGCATAAGGCTGTTTTGTGATACAAGAGAGTTGCATAGTAAGGATAGAGACCACATGCCTGGCATAGTCTAAAATGCTCACTATCTGGCTCATCACAGAAGAGTTCGCCAACCCTGCAGCACGGGGAAGAAAAGAAACTGGACTTTACTGAAAGGACCTGTGAAGCCACAGAAGGCAGGATCCTGAGTTCCTGAGAAACTGCCTGGAGTGGAGTTTTCTTACTGGCCTGGGACTGTTATATGAGAATGAAATAAATGCCAGCATTCTTTAAGCCACAGCATGTCAAGAGCTCTTCATTGTAGTAGCTCAGCTGCAGCTACATTTTAAATCCTGGCTCTAGCACTTCCTGGCTGAGAGATAACCTCTCTAAGCCTCAGTTTCCCTATCTGTGAGACATGAGTAATAGCACTGACTTTATGGATTATTGGAAGGACTGAATAAAATATAAAGCCCTGGCTCAGAGTAGGGGCTCGAGAAATCCTAGTTTTCTTACTTGCCACCCGCTTTGGGTGTCCACAATTTGAGAGAGAACATCATTTCTGCCCCTTAAGAGCTCCATCTGCTCAGGAAAAGCAGGTCACATCCTGACATGCCAGAGAAAGTTGCTAAAACCTCTAGTGCTTGTTTTGCTCTTAAACTCAAAAACCTGTCTCCCCACTCCCACCCCCTGCTGCGAATGAATACAGTTTTCTTTTATTTGTGGGCTGGCACAGCTGCTCACTTGCAGAAGTGTCCTTCTCAGCTCCAACGAGCCGATCTTGGAGCTGCTTTAAAATAATAATCTCTCCAGGTGGGGAACCCTCTGGCTGGGCTGGAGGTAGAGGAAACTGGCTTAAGTGGCCACCCACGGCTCGGAGGGGCTGAACACAAGCACTTCATACCAAGGTCAGTAATTATAGGTTTCTACTTGGCTTCACTGAGTGCCAGCTGTGGAATGGGGCTGCCTCTTCCCCCTACTGGCAAAGAGTAGGTTGGTTAGTTCAAAAACATGTTTTGATCATCCGCTGAATATTGAATTCTGTGGTAAGGAGCTGGGGAGGAAGGAAGAAAGGGGAGTGGACACAATAATAAATGGACCAAGAAATGCCTCTAGCAGCAGCTCCCTGTAGGACCCAGCTATAAGCCTAGGAGTAACCAGGTTCTGAAGGTTTAGAGGGCTGCCAGGGGCCCTGCATTAAAGTCCTTCCCACAGCTGGCGGATCACCCAGTCGCCTGGACAGATGTTATGTGTAAATTCTTAGCTCTTTCCGGGCCTGCTGAAGCAGATTCCCTGGGGGTGGGGACCCAGGACTCTGTATTTTCAGCATGTTCCCTGAGTGATTCTGGGGGGCACGTGCCTGGCACTAGTCTGAGGATAGATTTTGAACAAACATGACTCTATGTAATAAGAGAAAGGACTGTGACGCCCACAAATCTGGGTTCAAATTCTAGTCCACGGCACCAAAAAGACAAAATGTAAAAGAAAAAATTGATAAAGTGAACAATATAAAAATAAAAACATCTGTTCTTTAAGAGATACTATTATGAAAATAAAGAGACAAGCCACATTCTTAGAGAAAATACTTGCAAAGCATACATCTGATAAAAGACTGGTATCCAGAACATAAAAAAAGCATTTAGAACTCAATAACAAACCAATCCAACCCAACAAACAAGGACTTTTTTAAATGGACAAAAATTCACCTAAGAAGAGATATAGGTGGCAAATGAGAAGATGTTCAATGTTAGGAAATTGTAAGTTGAAACCACAAGATACCACCAGACACCTATGACAATGGCTTAAATCAAACCCTGGGTCTACTGAATACTGTTTGTAAAAGTTCTAGCAAAGTGCTTGACCACCCCGTGCCTTAGTTCAAGACAGTTTTGAGAGAGGGGTAATGCCCACTCTGGGGGGTTGTCAAAATTTTATGCAATAATCAAGTCTGGTTTATAGTAAATACTAAGTACATTTAGTTCCCTCCTTTTGCCCCAACTTTTCTTCTCATACAAGGGACCTGGATCATTTACTCAGTTGCTAACTCAATTTAGATTCAATCTAAAGCCTAATTATGTTGTTCCCGTTCAAAAAAAAGAGGATGCCATAGATAAGCCCATGATGGCAGAGGGAAAGGAGAGCAAAAGCAAATAAGGTGTCCCCATTCTCATTCATTCATTCATTCATTCATTTATTCTTCTATTCAGCCCAGTTTCCTGAGCACTTGATGCCTTCAGGCACTCTACTTGGACCTTCGTGAAGGAGGTGAGTAACTCCAGGAGCTCAAGGAGCTTATGATCCTGTGGCAGACACGGAAACATTCTGTTAGCCAGTCCTCTCACAGTTGCAAGTAACAGAACCCCAGTTCACACCAGCCTAGGACACTTACTGCCTGGGTTTCTGAGAAGGCTCCTGGAGCCCTGAGCTGAGGAAGAACGACAGGAACCGGAACCTCAGGAGCTCATACTAGGGGATCAAATACTCAAGACTGCCCCCAGCTGTGTCTCATCTCTGCTTGTCTCCCCTCTCTTTACCAGGGCAGATTGGCATTCTCTACAGGCTGGGCGATTAGACCTGGCAACGCCTTATGCAGGACCCTCAAAGGATAGCTTCCAGGTCTCTTAGGGGAGGATTCTGATGGGCCCAAATGAGTGAGTCACACGCCCATCTTTAAAACCAATCACTTTTGCCAAGACAGGTAGTCACGTGCTCTCTGTGCTTGGGTTCCCCAGAAAGCAAAGCCAAGACAGCTTGTGTATGGGTATTAATTTGGATGGTGACTGTAGGAAAAGGAAGCAGGAGTGAGGAGGGGAAAACAGGGTGATGGGAAAGCCAGGGAAGGGTGACTTACCGAGCTGGTTAGTCCTGAAAGCCATGTGAAATACACCACAGGATTGACCCCTGAAGGAGAGAGGCTGGAGCACTTCTCCCCCATTCTTGTCCCCCAGTGGTTGAGGATTGCCCCTTCCGTTCCCCTACCCTTCCAGGCTGCCCCCATGCAGGGGCTGAGCCAGCTTCCTAGGCTTCAAGGCCTGGTGGCAGTCACTGGAGATGGAAGGAACTGTCCAACAGGGCTGTGGCTGAATCAAAAGTGGGCCAAGGAGATGAGATGCGAGGCGTGGGACCATGTGCCCCAGTGGCCAGGAGAGCAAAGTCTGATCAATGAAGAAGGTGTGGGAAGGCTTTGGGGGCAGATCCAGTTTCCCCTACAAAGTAGCACACCCCTGTACCAAGAGGTTGTATTACAATATAACAAATAAGATAATAGTACAAAATACCTGGAAGGGAGGGGGAGCTCAGATCTCTCTCTCTCTCTTCTTACCCATGGATATGCTTACTAATTTTTGAGGGAGAAATAGGGAGAGAGACATTGATGCGAGAGAAACATCAATCAACCACCTCATATGTGCCCTGACTGGGCACCAAACCTGCAACCCAGGCATGTACCCTGACTGGGAATCGAACCCACAACCTTTCAGTTTATGGCACAATGTTCCAACCAATTGAGCCACACCAGCCAAGGCTCAGAGATTGCTCTTGTGGAGATACTGCCCAGGCCAGGGTCAGCAGAACCCAGATCACATTGAGACCCTCTTCTCAAACCACCCCATCTCACCTGCCTCTCCCCCCACCTCCCCACCAACAGCTGCCTGACTAGGGTCTTCTCACCTTCAGCTCCCCGGCTCCTAGACCTTGAGCAGTGATAACCAATTACCCACCCTGCACCTGTTCTTCCCATTCTTGTGCAGAATAATGGAAAGGAAACATATCCCAGCTGGATATTGATTTTTTTTTTTTTTTTGGCTAGTGCCTTCTGAGGGGTGGGGGAGATGAGAGTCTCTGGTGTCACTAAGAGAAGAGAAGCAGACACTCAGAATTGTGAAGCAGGGCCCAGGCCTGCCTTCGCTTGACCCAAAAGTCCAGAGTAAGTTGCGTCTGTGTGGCTTGAACCCAAGCATGTAGGCATGGGCCTTAAAAGGATGGCATCTAGGCTCTGCCTTACCTGGTTTCACCTTTCCAGGCTCCAGAATCTTGGCTCTCCAAGTCAGGTAGGGCCCACCTAGAAGTGTTCCTGAACTTGGACTTCATAAAAGGTACCAAGAATTGATATTTCGAATGACTGAACCCTTCCAGGCTTAGGATGAGAGGTCAATGTAATTAATTATGCAGAAAACATTTTTATATAATTTTTGGCCAATACTTACACAGTATCTCCTGTGTTTCAGGCCCCCTTCTGAGGGCTTATTTAATCATCATATCCTTATGATACACGAAATTATTGTCTCCCTTTACAGATGAAATCAGGTTCCAGCGAGGTTAGGTAGGTTGCCTGAGGGTGCGCCGCGAGAAAACAGCACAGCTCATCGCCAGTGCCCCCTGCTGTCTCTCAAGTATAATGCACAACCGTGACAGCTAATAGGATTCTGATGGAAATAGATTTTGTTCTTTATTTTGTGGGCCTTGGGTCTCCTGTTGGGGACCCATGCTGTTTGCACAGTCCAGAAAGATGGGGGGTTGGCGTTGTCTCCAGTCCTTTGTTGCTATTCACAGGTTGGCTCATCCTCTGTCTGCAGCTGCTCAGAGTTCACCAGAGCATAGGTCCCTTAGCGACAACATTCCAGAGAGGCTGGTGCCAACTGGGTGCCCCACAGTCTGCAGAAAGCCAGCTCCTGATGCATGTGGGCCAGGAGCAACCTTCCTGGTGCATCACTCAGCTCTTTGACCTGGGTGCCCCATGATGGCACTGCCCACATGAGACCTCGTGCCCACCCTCCCTTCAGCAGTCAGTGACCATGGGAGGGGACTGATCTTCTTCTTTGGACAGCAAGAGAAACTTCCTGATAAAAATAGATTCTCCACTAGACAGAAATGTAAATGTCTCAACTCTTCCTGATTGGCATCATTAATCATTCCCCAGCGTCAACAGCACAGGAGTGTTCATGTTTAACCTCCTGCCTTAACCAAGACCTGGTGGGGAGTGTCATCAGTCAGAAGGGTGAGGAGGGGTGAGTGAATCAGAAGACCTCTGGACTCTTCAAAATTGCATGAGCAGCAGCCAGCTGGGAGGGGTCCTAGGGGCTGAGTGAGGGAAGCAGGCCAGGTAAGTGGGCTGTACTATGGAGGAGCAGTTCAGAACCTCCACCTCCAGGACCTCCTGTGAGTCTGGTCCCATAAAGAGTATGGAAGGAGGGAAGAAGATGGAGGGGGGAACTTGAACCTCAGCAGCAGCAGCAACTTGTCCTTCTCATCCAAGGGGCCAAAATATTCCAGAACTACTGAGCCTGTCCAGAGAGGGTTTTAAGGTTTGATTATGTCCCCACTGTGAGCACCTGCTGTGTCTACATCTTGTTCCAAGACAGAATCTGGCTGGGACCTGCATACCTCCATCCCCCACCTGAACACACTCCCCACCCACCACCTGCTTGGAAAAGTCCTGCCCACCCATCAAGACTAGCTCAAGCAGCACTGCTCCTTGGAGCATCCTCAGCCACCAAAACTGTGTCTGGCAACCCTGATGTCCAGGGAAAGGACAAAGCTCAACTTGGTGGTGCCAGATACGGCTATGGGTGTGGGAAGCAAAGGATAATGAAGCGTTTACCTGGAAACTTCCTATCTTAGGTAATTATTCTTCCTATCAGGTATCTTAATGAGTAGGAGGCATGTCCTGTCATCAGGTAAATGTAGCAACATTTTTCTGTTATAAAATCTAAAAGCATCCCTTCACAATATCACACCCTTTATATCTGGCGGATCTGAAGCAAAGCTCTGGTTGTTTGAGTTCCAGCTCTGCCAGTCACTGCCCACCAGGAGACCAGGGTTTCCCATGCACTCCGAGGCCCCTGTGCATTCTGCTATGAGCACAAGCACTCCGTGTTTAGTCTCGAGCCTCCCCCCACCCCCAGGGCAACCAGATTTCCGAGGGCAGGGGGTGTCATCTCCGGATCTCCAGGACATAGCACAAGGTCTAGCACAAGGCTGGAGCAGTGACTGAGCTGACTGGATGTGCTGAGGGTCAAGGTAATGTCGAGGAGACCACCAGTTCAGATAGAGGATGAACCCAGAGGTGACCAAGACATGGTCAGTTGCCACTCACAGTGGAGGGGGCTGGAGGCCACATAGGAGTCAGCCAGAGAGAAGAGAAGGTGACAGGCCTCTAACTGGTGTCCTGATTCAGAGCAAAGCCATGTGTCTCTGGGAGGTAAAGGGGCCCTGAGCCCCACTCACACCCAGCAGGCGGGTTCCAGATCCAGGCCCTGTCTGCTCAGATGAGAATCTCCTCACAGCATGCCAACAGACACCTCATCAAGGAGACAAATTGCAAAAAACTTACAACCCCTTGTTGGGATTTCTCCCACGGCACTAAAAACCGTACATCAGTCCCACGCTGTCTGTATCAGATGGACTCCACATCCTCTCCACCCCACTGGGGCCTGATGGGTAGAGCGGACACTAGCCTGGGAGAGAGTCCCTGGGGGAGAACAAGCGTTGAAGCTGGGGAATGAGGGGAACCTCCAGGCTGGGTTGCAGCCCTGGAGGAAAATCACAGTGTGCTCTCTGTGTCACCCCAACCATACCCCAATCCCAGGGAGAGCCAGGGGACAGGGCCCTCTGCCCCTTTATGCTGACGGGTTGGGTCAGGCATGGGTAGATGAGGGCGCATCAGCACCAGCTGAGAAGCCAACACCTTTTCCCTAGGTGGCCCACCTAGGAAAAGATGTCTGAACCTTAAGAAAGTGAGTAGAGGCTAAGAGCATGGCTTAAGAAGCTGAACTGAGATAAATCACAGGAAAGCACTTTGTCAACACTACCATGCTGTGTTATTACAGATGCACAGGGTGGCATCAGGATTCTGAATGAAGTTATGACACCCGTGACCTAGATGGGGGACCCCAACTTGATCTCTTGACCCCCTGGCTCCCCCATCACGGAGTCCAACATGCAAGGACACAGAGGAGCCCTTGCCTCTCCCTGGCCTGCCTCCTCCTCCTCGCCTCCTCCCTGGGCCGTGGGCAGGCTGCCAAGCCTCTGTCAGGCACCTTGGGTCCAGGCCTGGCAGTAAGGGCGAGGACGGAGAGCAAGCTCTGGGGGATATGCTGCTGCGTGCAAGACTCGTGTGGAAGGGTGACAGTGACAGGCAGGGAAGCACTGCCATCCCAGCCGCACCGAAACACCTCTCCTCCCAGAGCAACTAGCCTCAGCGCCAAGGAGCACAGGCTCCCCAGGAATCCCTGGGAGGCTCTTGTTCACAAGTCCCAGCTGGGCCAACCACAGCTTCATGTTTCCCACTAAATTAAATGGAAGCTTCTTAGCCTTCCTGCCATGCTCCCCCACCCCTGTCTCTCTTCGATGTTTATTAGAAGTCACTTTCTTTTCAGCGTGACTGGCAGTACCTATTGTATGCTACCCAGGGTCCTATGCACCCAGTGTTCAGGCCCCACCCCCAGAAAGGCTGATAAAATTGGTCTGGGGTGGAGCCCAGCCATGGGTATTGTTGGAAAGCTTAACCAGTGATTCTTAGTACGTAGCCATGGTTGAAAACCACTGGTTTCTGGGGCCCTTCCCAGTTCTGTGCTTCTCGAGGAGTCTACCCCAAGCTGGCCTCTATTTATAAATAAAGTTTTATTAGAACACAGCCACACACATTATTTACATATTACCTGTGGCTGCTTTCAGGCTACACTGGCAGAGCTAAGGAGCTAATATAGAGACCTGAGAGCCCTCAAGCCTAAAATATTTCCTATCTGGCCCTTTACAGTTGCAATCACAATGCTAGTTCTCATTTCCCAGCAGGAATAGGAGGGCACAGGAAGGCCCAGGATCTGCTCTCCATGAAAGCCAGGTCTTTTTTACTGCTGTTTCCTCGGTGTCTGGTACAGTGTCTCATACACAGGGGATACACAAATGGTCTGTTGGATGAATGGGTGGGTGGGTGGGTGCGTGGACAAATGAACTCAGACCAACCTTACCTGGAACATCACACCTGCTCAACCACCCTAGTCACACCTCTACCTCAGAGAAACTGGAAGCACAGCACAGAAAGCTGAGTTGAGGCAAGACTAGGCCCCCCTGGTGAGGCCCAAGATATAGAAAGGTGCTTCAACCTGAAGACCCTCCTCCCTCCAGCCCCCAGCATCCCTCATGACCAGCAGCCCTGTCTGCAAGTCATGAAAA
The DNA here is from genome assembly GCA_004024845.1 of Tonatia bakeri. NCBI lineage: Eukaryota > Metazoa > Chordata > Mammalia > Chiroptera > Phyllostomidae > Tonatia > Tonatia bakeri. Next base: position 16,429 of record PVIA01011489.1, on the reverse strand, counting down.
TGTGAGCAGCCCTGTCAGCCAGGCACTTTCCCTCAGCCGCCTCGATATCCTTGGCACTGCACTGCAGGCTGCGTGCTTCTCCCGCCCCCCACCCCCGGGCACTCCCTTCCCGGGAGCAGTCCCGTCGCACCCCTCCCTTCCTCCTTCCTCCCCTTGAGTCTTTCCACAATTTGCGGCACATCACAGGAGATACTCCCAACTCATCATACATTCCAGCCCGAGAAGCTTCCAGTCATGGCTTCAGGGTCTGTAGATGACTTAGAGCAATGATTTTTCAACCGGTGTACCACAAGAATCTGCAAAACATGCAGTACCTGACTAATTTAGTCAGGGGCACTGACCTCTTTTCCCTTAGATTGGCAAATACAAAGAAAACAGCCAACATAATAATAGCCATCTAGCGTGAATGAATCAAAATCATACCGATTTTTGTTCACATCGGCAAAAAATATATTTTTTTAGCGTGCCACAGAATTTTAGTAATTACTTTATCCATGCCATGAGAAGGAAAAGGTTGGAAACTGCTGACTTAGAGACCTACCTTTCTCTCCCTGGACAGCCAGAACCCCGTGCGTCACATTTCCCAGGAGAGGATACCTGCACCTGAGCCTTCACCTACCCACTGCAGTCTCCCCCCCATTTAATCATTGGTACCCACAAATGTTTAAATTGCTGCGTTATCAAATAAAGAATTGCCGAGTCATTGAATCCACACGCTGCTGGACCATCAAAAGTGAGTCTCTCCAAGCCACAAGGCAGAAGCGTTGCTGAGTCGGCAAGAAGTCTTCTTCCAGGCCATGCCTCCACTCGTGCTGCCCCTGCTGCTCCTGGGCCTTCCCCAAAGCCAAATCCCACTCTCATGTCCAGTCTGTGGGTGTGCTGTGTGAACCCGATTTGTCTGACTCTCCCCACACTCTATGAATAGTTATCATCATATTGTACCAAAGCAGAAACAGAGGTTCTCAGGGGACCCATAGCCTGACTCGGCACACCCCAGTGTTTTTGACCCAAAAAGGTTCATGCCACCTCCCTCCAGATGGCCTTCCAACTTCTGGAATGAGCTAACCTCTTCTCCCTCGGTACAGCCTAGACCTTTCTTTTACCTTCCTTTCACAGGACTCTCTCTGGGCACCTAATCCCCTAGTTAGAGGTCCCACATAGGCCGATAAAAACTGTATCTAATCTTCCTCATGTCCCCTAACCCAGCACAGTGTCAGGCTCATTGTAGGTGCCAAATGGGGGCTTTCAGTGGGTCCATCCACAGAAGGCTCTTGCTACTTGCCAGGGAGATGACTATCGCAGGGGCCGTCCTCATAAAGGCAAGTGCATTCTCTGGTCCAAGTTTCCATCTCCCTTTGGGTACCCACCTCACTCTAAAGATGGGAGTGGCCCACATTCCCCACCCTGCCAGTGGTCCAGCTGCAATCATGTACTGCCCACCTTATCCTGCCCCCACCTTGGTCCAGAGCGAGGATTTCTGTTCCGGGTCCTGAACCCATCAGAGAATCACAAGAAATCTGGGGCCCCTTTTCCCAGAAATAATTGGAAGCCCAGACACATGAAATTTTTTCACACACATGAAATTTTGCATTTATCAGTGAATTTGGTTATCTCCCAAAGTTCATCAATAAAGCACCTGAAGGCATTTAGACCTCAAATTAGAGAATGGTCTGAGAAGTTTGGGAAGCAACTAGTGTAAATAGCAGAGGGCGGGGCACTAGGGTTTTTGGGTAGAAACGGGTCATAGTGAACCCCAGAGGGAAGTCCGAGCCAGCCCTCCCCGGCCTTCTCTGGCCACCCGTTCTCCCTTGGCCCTACTTCTCTGGCCGAGAAAGCCTCCATCCTCCCTGCCAAAAGCTCTCTGCCAAGGAGGTTTATCTAACGTGAGTTGTTTTGCATTTGCTTCATTAGAAAGCCTTTTAAAATTCATTTTCAGGTCTGTGTGTTCAGTACAGTGTGTCTCCATGTAAAAATTTTCAAGTAAATCACTTTAAGGAGGTTGATTTTTTTTTTCCTTCCACCCAGGCTTGCCTCCCCCAGTCAGTGAGCATATCATAAACTATAAAGCCAGCTCTGGGCTTCCAAGACCCCAGACCTGCATAATTCTCTCCATTGCACCAAAGTGGTTGGGATCCCCGGTTAGCACCCACCTGCTCAGCTCAACTGGAGATGTCAGTGTCCAACCTCACCCCCAGACCCACCCCATGCTGACCTTGACCACGGTGACAAAAATCGCCCTGCACGGGGGTTATTATCTCAACTTTACAGATGAGGAAACAGAAGCCCGGGGAGATGAAGGTATCCTGCAAAGTCACCCAGCAAAGCCGTGGCCCGGTCTTGCGACTAGATGACAGGGGCCTCAGGAACCTCTGCAGGTTTGTGGTTTTCTGCTGCTTAAAAAGTCTAGGAGAAAAGAAAACCGTCAGAGGTGGTATGCAGAACCTAGCCTTGGTCTGGATTTTTCCAGACACTGCAGTTCGGTCAGCTCCAAAAGACCCAGACAGTGCTGGGGACAACTGTGGGGACAGGGCTGACAGCTGGGCTCCAGCCCAAGTGTTCAAGTGCAAGCTGCTGACTCTGCACAGTGACAGTCGACCTCAGCCCCGTGAGAGTAGTGATGTGTCTGAGAGAAGAGCCGCGGCAAATGGCCGAGCCTTCTGTTGCACAGCAGGCTTCTGAGGTCTCTGTGCGGCTTCTGCAGGAAGATTTCCTTTTGAAGCAAGACAGAGATCCACGCAGATTTCTCCTCTGAGCATGGGGGTCTGATGTCCACAGATGACCACTGTGTCTTCAGGTCTCCCATCTGGCTTTCTGTGCCCATTCTCCATCTCCTTTGCCCTGAGGCTGCCTGTGTGGGCTCAGGAGTTCCTCCTGGTCAGGATCAGTGCTTCCTGGGCTGGTACCCAACTTAGCCTCTGAGAGGCTGGTAATGAAGGGCCCGGCCCTGTGCCTTGCACATGGTAACCATTCAACAACTTTTTGATGAGTTAAAGAGTAGGAAAAACTCATGAGGGTGATGTAGAATCTGGATAAGCAAGTCTGTTGGGGAAGATGCTTTGGAACTTACTGATTCCAAAGGCTCAATGAGCCCGCCCCGGCTAGAGGAGGAAGCTAATGAGTTCATGATTGAGGCTCTCCACTTGCAAGGCCCCTTTCAAGCCTGGACCTACTTTCGTGTCCATAATTTGGAATTATTTTTCTTACAGAAGGTACCCAATGTAGTACAAGCTTCAGGCTACACAAAATCTGGATCCACCCCTGCTCCTGGCCCTCTAGCTTTGCAAATGCTGAGGTCCAAGTATTGGAGAGTAGAATCCCAGAGTCTACTCTAAGTAGATTCTCAAAGATGGGGTCACAAAGATGATCTGGTTCATCCTTCAAGCAGGTGGACCCATCAGTTCCCAGGACTGTTTTCTGAGGGATCTGCAAGGGCAGATGTCTCCTCTGAATTGTCTGTTCATGTGTTTGACTTCTTTACAGTCAATAAATTCCTTTTTACGTACAACTGCTGTTTCCTACGTTGGCAAAACATTATTTCCTCGTGGCCAGGCATTGTGCACGTGGAGACCATATTGCTTGTCCTCTGAGAATGCTGCCATCTCCCTCGGCAAACCTAGTAGACAGATGGCTGAGACAAGGCAGCATCCTTACCACGCTGTATCATCCCTTCAGATGTCATAGGAAGACCACATTTCCCATCCTACCTTACAGGTAATTTGAGACCATGTGATCGAGTTCTGGCCAATGGGCGTGAGTAGAAGTGATATAAACCACTTCCCATCTCGGCCTTAGATCTTTCAGGATCTTCCAGTTCTCTCTCCCTTTTGGCAGAACCTTGGGAAGTCCTGTGTTTCAGACAGGTTAGCTAGGAGATAGATGTAGCCTGGGTGCTGTGGCTACCTCCTGGAGGGAGCTACCAAGCAACAATAAGATGATGTAGTGAGGGAAGAAAGAAACATGACAATGTTAAGACACTGACATGTCAGTGTTTGTTACTGCAGCACAACCTGACCCACCCTGATGAATACAGCTTAGTCTCTCCCCTCCCCTCCTCTCTCAAGGGTCAGATGCCTCTTCTGTGGCAACTTAGAAGTTCATACCCACACAAGATAGGACAGTGGGGGATACATCTGTACAAAAATCACTTTAAAGAAAATTAATTCGAATGCATAACTAAGCCATCCCCGAGCTTCCTCTCCCAGTTAAACAGCATCGGCACCTTCACACTTTCCTCTGGATCCGAGGTCCATCTCTTTGATCATCTCAGGCTCCTTTCTCAGGGTTTCCTTCGGTTTCCCACATCTCTTTTAAGAAGCAGTGACCCAGATTAGAGGAGCTGTCTGATAAGAAAAGAACCCATAACGTATTCAGTAGAGGATACAGGAGAACTCCTTTGGTTCCTCCTCACGTCTATAGCTGCAAAAACACAATAGAGCTTGAAAAGTCACATTTCAGGTTAAACCTGGCAAATTGAGTGCACGGATTTCTCATTGTAAAAACTGTATTTTTCAATTACAGTTTACATTCAGTATTATTTTGTATTAGTTTCAGGTGTACAGCACAGTGGTTGGACAATCGTATATATACCTTATGAAGTGTTGCCCCCTGATGTTTCCAGTACCCACCTAGCACCACACGTAGTTATCACAATATTACTGGCTGTATTCCCTTTGCTGTACCTTATTCCCCGGGACTATTCTGTAACTACCAATCTGTACTTCTCAGTCCCTTCACCTTTTTCACTCAGTCCCCCAATCTCCCTCCCCTCTGGCATCCAGCAGTCTATTCTCTGTATCTATGAGTCTGTTTCTATTTCTGTTTTGTTTGTTTGTTTATACTGTCCTTTAGATTCCACATGTAAGTGAAATCATATCATTGCTTTTTTTCTGAAATTCCACTAAAATATGAGTTAAGGGATTAAAAAAAGTATAAACCCATAAGAATGAAAAGAAGGAGGAAAAAAAGCAGCATAAGACAAAAGTGTCAACAGACTTTTGGAAGATGGCAAGCAGGTGGAGGCATGATCGGAGCTGAGAAATCTGAACACCATGTGCCTACACAGGGGGATGCTAATGAGAACAGAGGCAACTCGGCTGCAGAATCTTGGCCAGACACCGGAACTGCAGGCATCGGGGACTGCAAAGACAAGGACGACTTGTAGAACTAGAAACTGGGCAGCTGCAGCCTAACCGGAAACTGGAGGATTTGTAGAAAAATGCTCCAAGTTCCTGCACCCGTTCAGTACAGTCAAGTGAACACCATTCCCCTACCATGGCAGGGCATTCATTCAGTAGAGAAACTGAGGATCTAAGCCCAGATCAACAGGAACAGTGGAAGAGAGAGGAATCAGATGGAGAATTAAATGAAAGTCTATCTACACATGGTCGTACCCTCAGGCCCCTGTGCTATATGTCTACCTCCAAGGTTCTTAGCAATCAGGTCTGTCCTACCCACCCCACTCATCCATCCCACCCCTGAGAGGAGGTTGGTGGATTCTTTTTTAAATTTTTTTTTTGGATCCACAAAGTACTTTATTGATAAGGCCATGCAGGATTCAGCAGTGTGTATCTAAGTCAGGTCCCACACACAAGAGTAAAAACTAAAAATGAGTAATTCAGCTTGCAGTGAAAGACATTTTCAGGCATTTTTTCCTTTTTCTTTTTTTCTGGTGAAATTTTAATATAATATATATTTTAAAGATTTTATTTATTTATTTTTAGAGAGGGAAGGGAGGGAGAAAGAGAGAGAGAGAGAGAAACACCAATGTGCGGTTGCTGGGGGCCGTGGCCTACAACCCAGGCATGTGCCCTGACTGGGAATCAAACCTGTGATGCTTTGGTTCGCAGCCTGTGCTCAATCCACTGAGCTATGCCAGCCAGGGCTGGTTGGTGGATTCTTCTCTGGAGAAACTGAATGGCCCCTAGAAAGACCCCATGTTTCTGACATTTGGGGAACCCAAAAGAAATGGACCTCATATGACTCCTATGGTGAGCTCATTGATTGACAGATGATACCTATGCACATAGAGTATCCAGAAGATGGACTCTTTTTTTTTTTTTTTAAGATTTTATTTATTTATCCCCAGAGAGGGAAGGGAGGGAGAAAGAGAGAGAGAAACATCAATGTGCGGTTGCTGGGGGCTGTGGCCTGCAACCCAGGCATGTGCCCTGACTGGGAATCGAACCTGCGATGCTTTGGTTCGTAGCCCGCGCTCAATCCACTGAGCCACACCAGCCAGGGCGAAGATGGACTCTTAATAATATTTTGTTCTTAAATAATAGTGGAGTGCAAAGGAAAACCAAGAACTTTTGTATCTCTGATACAAAAGACAGAAACAGCCCAGCTGACCAACAACCAAAGAGAGGACTTTGGAGGAAAGAAAACACCAAAGAAATGGTCATTAATATCTGTGGGACATAAGGGAAGATACTGTATTTCACCCATGAAGCTAGGACAAAGGGCTATACAAGAAGGAACAAACCAAACTGGATTGTGACAATGGTTGCACATCTCTGGAAATTTACTATAAATCATCGAATCATACACTTAAAGTGGGTGAATTTTACAGTATTTAAATTGTGCCTGGAAAATTGTTTTAAAAAAGAGAATAATCCAAAAAGAGGAGTAAGCCCTAGGATATTGAAAATATCCTAGCAGAAATAAAATAGTCAGTAGAAGGGTTTGAAAGATAAGATCAAGGAAATCTTTCAGAAAAGGGGAAAAACATAAAGATATAGAAAATATGAGAGGGGAAAAATAGAGAAAGTAGAAAATCCACCTTGGAGATCCAACAAAAGGACTAGAAGACAGAGAAAGTGAAAGGAAATCCATTATCTAAAAGGTAACACAAAAAGATTTTTCAGACCTGAGGGACCTGTATTTCCAGATTTTAAAAGTGTATTGAGCACCCAACGCCACGAATGAACAAAAGCCCACACTAATTTCATGGTGATGTGTGTAAAAAACGAAGACCTTAAAAGTTTATAGAGGGGGTAAAAAACAGATTGTAATAAAAAAAGGAATCGTCAAAGCCAAGAACGCCCTCAGACTTCTTGCCGACTCCAGTTCTAGAATCAGAACACCACCGAGAAGTGAGTGACACGTTGCCCCTTCAGACGGGTAAAAACAGCAGATAAACAAAAACAAGTCTCTGATGAGACCAAAAAGTGTGTGTTTCTACATTCGTCTCTTCCATCTTTCTCAGAGACCGCCCCCCCTTCTGTCATGTAATTATTTATGCATCCGGCTTTCCTTCCTTTCCCTTCCTTCCCACTTCCTGTTCTCTCTGCCTGGTTGGCCCTCTCTCCCTCTTCACTGACCATCCCAGAGAACAAAAAGAACTTTTTTTTCTAATTACTTCCTTCATTTGTTAAGTTGTTCTTGTGTTCTCTGTTCTTCATTTCGGAAGGAAGCATGTGGAACACTTCATGTTCCTGCATTACAAAATCGAATTTAAACTACGTTTTTGTTTTTTTTTTTTTCTTCCGCAGCCTGGGAGGCCTCTCCCTGGATCTCTCTGCCCGGGAAGCCCTGCCGCACTGCCACCTCCAGAGGGTGCTGTTCATGAGCTATGGCTCACCTTGGACGGGAAGAGGGGGCCTGACTAGTTCCGAGCTCAAACTCATCATGTACATGTAGAGACAATTCCAAACTGCTGTCTCCTAGTTCCTTAGGGAAAAAGAGCTTCAATTTGTCCTCAATAGGAAAAGGCCTCCTCATTCTAGATCCTTCTAAACCCTTGCCTCCCATGGAAGCAGGTCTGTGGCTCCAGGCCAGGCATCAGCAGGGAGTGGATCCTGCTGGGTGCCCAGGCTTGTGTGCAGGTGGATGGCGACAGCAACCAGCCCATTCTCAGCATACATTAGCTGAGTGTCAACCATGGGCTTGGCCCTCGGTCTAAACAAAAACGTATCTTTCACTGTGTCCTCTATGGTAATAAATGTATGAACACACACAGTCTCCGAGCAGCGTGGGGAAAGGGGTGGGAAATTCCTTCCATCAGGAGGAGGGGACCTGGGAGTTGAGTCTTGAAGGACACATGAGACACTGTCAGATGGAGAAGGCCCGAGGTAGAGGAAGGCAGGCTCTGCAGAAGGGACGACCTGTGCAAAGGCACCGAGGTGTGTAAGAACGTTCCTGGGTGGCTCTGATGGATGGGAGACGATGGGGGCGAGGGTAACTCAACTGTTCTCTCAGAGCTCCCCAGGCCCCCATGACATCTGTCACCCTGTCTGGGGCCAGACAGCAAGTGTCTGATTCTGCACGATTCCATGATGAGTGACAGCTCTGTTATTAGCAGGGCAGAGGCACGCTGTCCCTGAATGAGGAGCTCCTGGATTGGAGAGCTGTGCTGTCAGCCACCAGCCCCACTCACTCCCAGACAGACTCTTGCCTTCACTGCCTGCCCCTCCCCAGAATCACCAGCTCTGTCTCTCTCTCTCTCTCTCTCTCTCTCTCTCTCTCTCTCTCTGGAGGCTAAGGGCAATGGCGGCCCTGTCATTTGTGGGGGCTGGGCTGAATCACTCTTCAGGGGCAGGGAGGACAGCTCCACCGTAGCTACAGTAAAGCAGCAGTGTGAATAGATCACAGCACTGACAAGCTGTGGAGTCTTGGAGAGTCCCATGCAGGGCTCACTGTTTACTCCATCTCTGTGCCCTCAATACCCTTGCCACCTCCCCGGGGCCTGACATATGGCAGGCACATCATACACGTTTGTTGAATGAATTCTGTGCTTAAGAAAAGTAAGAGAAAGAGACAGAGAGATTGACTGATTTTTCAAAGGGAGAGAAAGAGATGAAGCGATGGGGCACCAGGCACTCGGCAGTAGCAGATCACGCCCTTGGAGCACGTGGTAAATGCCAAGTCCTTACATGCAAGCACCTTACACGCATTAACTCGATGAACACTTACAAGAACTCCATTTGGCAGTTCTGGAAACTGGCGCTCAGTCCATGGTCACATCTGGGAACTGGGCGTGAACCCAGGCAGTCCAGCCACAGAAGCTGCACCATGGAGTGTGATAAATACCGCAGCTCAGGCAGGGAAGGGTCTTCAGAGGACACCGAGGGGATATGGAATCACCGATGAGGAGGGAGACACAGTCCCAGTTCCCCTGTTTGCTCAGCGCAGGCTCTGGCCCGCAGGCCTCTGCGCTGGCTTCCTGGAGACCGGATCCTGCACTCGCCGGCTGCTGCAGATGCTGGACTGAAACTGCCAGTGGGGAGCGTGGGGGTCTCCAGTGCAGTCTCCAGGGGGCCTCGGCCTCCACTGCCCGTTGCAGGTCAAAGGAGCTTGGCTCTCGGAGCCTCTGACATCATCTATTTTTTTAATTTTTATTTATTTATTTTTAGGGAGAGGGGAAGGGAGAGAGAAAGAAAGGGAAACATCGATGTGAGAGAAAAATATGGATAGGTTGCCTCTCACATACTCGCAGACCAAGGACTGAACCCGCAATACAGGCATGTGCCCTGACCAGGAATCGAACCCACAACCTTTTACTTTGTGGGACAATGCCCGACCAACTGAGCCACACCAGTCAGGGCTGACACCCTATTTTTTTGTTGTAAAACAGCTGGCCAGGCGGTCGGCTCACTTTGCCCGGCACCCAGATTCCTGCCAGCACAGCTGCCCAGGGTGGTGGCAGAGTTAGAGTGGGTCCCCACAGAGCTTTCAAGAGTCACCAAGGAGCCCTCCTCTCCAGAGCCCTCCATCACTCCCCTCCCACTAGCCTCCCTCACTAGCTGTCCTAGTCTTCTCCCGGTCGGACACCTGCCACCCCACTTCAGTATCACCGTCTGCCAGGCACTCTGCCAGCTGCGGCCTGACGCATTTCCGTCAGCCTTCGCTGCTGGCCCTGGAGGGCAGGGGTCCTTCTCTTCTTGTCGGGACCTCTCTTCACTCCCTTGCCCCACCCCACTTGTCATGAATGTGCTGGAGGTGGGGCTGGGATTTGAGCTGGCTGTGCTGAAGCCAAGATCTGCCCGTCAGCCCGGGCCTTTATCTTCTGGGTGCCATGAGGGATCCTGGGGCCTACTTGTCTTTTAGCAATGGCTTGGGTCCTCTCTCAGTGCCTAGTTTCATTCCACAAGGGAAACAAAGTTAGAACAAGGATGGCCTCTGGCCTCCCTTCTGTCACAGGTGGGAGCTAAGATGCTCCCAAGGAGGTGTGCCTGAAGGGGTTGCACACACACCTCCTGCTGCAGTGGTTCCTAGAAGTCAGAGGTCATGGCCAGGCAGGAGAGGCCTGGGCCAGGAGAGGCCTGGGCAGGAGGCCAGTGCTCTATCCACTGGAGACGGCAGAAAAGGAGAAATAGAGGATCACTGATTTGGCAGATAACTGGCCCTATGAGAAACCAAACGTGACAGTGGGGACCTTTTGGGGGGCAGACATCCAGGACATACTGGAAGTGGAAACCTAGGTTAGACCCACCTATTGCAAACACTCAGGTTCAGTTTCCCTGGCAGGTTAGTCCCTAGGAGCATTCTGTGGGCCACAGCGCCATCTGCAGGGCAGCCCCGCCACAACATGGAGGGTACTGGAGCTGGTCCGAAGAACTATTTCGTGTTTGATCATGAACGTTCCCCGTAGGGTTGTGGGTGACAAAACCAGCACCCATACAATTGTTTAACGAGCAGGGTACTCATGCAGGCACCCCTTTCCAGCAACCTTCTAACTGACTCGGGTCGATAGGATTGTACCTATTTTGCAGAAGGAGAAACCAGGCCTCAGAAAGTTAGAATCTCCTAACCAGTTGTTGGTAGAGCCAGGCAGGATTCCAGCCCAGGCTCTTCGACAACAACGACAACAACTCTGTGCTCTGTAGCTCTACAGCTGTCCCACCTGTAGCAGAAGAAAGAGAAAATGCAAGGATGCTGGAAGATGAAGCAAAAATCTGCAGGCTGGAGGGGTCAGAGATGCAGGATTTGTGTCTTAGCTCTGCCACCCCCAGATGGCTGGTCCTCTCGGGTATGTCAACAGTACACTGAGCTGCTTGGAGGGGATTACCAAGGGGATAAGGTGGGTTTTCACTCATCTCAATAACTGGTGAGGTAGCTGAGAACATTATTTTTCTCCCTCTAGTGCCCATCCCAGCTAGAACCAGGAGGCCGAGGCAGTCCACCCTCCTGAGGAGAGGCTCAAGTTGTCTAAATTCATCAATTTTTTCTGAAATTTGGAATCTGTAATCTTCTGTTAGTTGGCCTCCAAATTCTTGAGCCTGTGTTTAAGGAATGAATACATGCAAAATATTTAGCAGTGCCTAGAACGTGTAAGTATCTAGTAAATATTAGTTGGTATTATTATTATTATTATTATTATTATTATTGAATCCAAGAAAGTCAAGGGCTCATAATAAAGTATAAATATAACAATAACAGGCTTGAAAGGCTGGACACTTTAGAGCAAGAACACCAGGGCAGATACAGACCCACTGATTAAGGCACATGACATCATGTTAATAAAAGATTGAAATCAGTTAAAGCCTTTTTTTTTGCCTAGTCTTCTTCCACTTCCTTTGTTAAAGAAAATGATCTTCAACCCGGAACGGTTAACCAATGCGCTTGTGAGGTGCCTGGGACCCAGAATAGACGAGGCAGAGCTTGGGGAGCCCTGCTGCAGCTGCACAGGAGCTCAGCTCTCCCAACTCTGACCAAGTTCCTCCGAGACCTTTCCCGCGTGATTGCGGGACCCCTCTGCTGAACGTCCTGAGACACCAGGAAGCTGAGTCGGGGGGGCGGGGAGGGGAACTGGATATGGGAGACGTTGTCCCAGTTTGAGAAATTACGCATCGGTGTGTCTGATGCTGATCTGTGGTCAGACAGATTTTCAGCCCAGAGCCCGAGCAGCATTTTGCTCCAGAAGGATCCGGGCCCAGGTACCCAGATCTGCATTTGAATCTGTGGTTGTGGCCATGTGGCCTCCAGCAAGTCACTTCACCTTCTTGAAACTTGTTTCCTACTTTGCAAAGTAGATGTGATGCATGTGTGTGAAGATTAGAGATGACGTGTGCAAAGTGCCTAGAATGGTGCTCAGTATGCTCGGTAAACAGTGCCGATTACTGCTCTACGGCTATGGTCATTGCTGTCTGTATTGTTACTGACTGGCACTCCCCAGTCCTCTGCTTTGGGTGCCTATTTTGCCTTTCTCTTCCAGGCCAATCATATCGTTGGCTGTAGTCCCTGTTTCCTGAGTTGCTCTTGGTGTCCAGGCAAAAGCGATGGATTCACCTATACTCGGAAACCCCCCACAGTCCACCACAGCCAGGCTTGCGTGTAGGTCAGTGGCATGGAGCAGCAGCACCACCCAGTGGCAAGTTAGTTAGTGGTCTCGATAGTAGCTGGTCTGAGACTGGACACCTTGGAGGCCACCTACTTCAGTGGTCCATCCAAATGCGTGTGTGTGCCACAGCATCCTCCTAAGGCTTTCCCGTAACATGCATTTGAGTAAAAGAAAAGTGAAAATCAAAATAGGAGAAAAGTTCTACCATGCTGCTTCTCAGAGACCACAAGGTAACACAAAAGCAGAGTTTAAAAAGCATCCCACCAAATCCACAGAGCCAGAAAGGAGATCAGAGGTTAGTGTTTGTCTAGGACGGGAGAGTATGAGAGAAACTGGGGAGTGACTTCTACAGGGCACAGGGTTTCTTTCTGGGGTGATGAGATGTTCTAAAAATTAATCACAGTGATGGCTGCACAAATCTGTGAGTATGCGAGAAACCACTGACCCGTGCATTTTGAAATGGGTGGGCTGTATGGTATGTGAGTTATACCCCAATGAAGCTTCCACCAAAAAAGGTGAAAAGAATATCAAATTATGAAAGGAAAAAGCCTCCCCACAGGCTGTAGTTGGAAGTGTCATGGAAGTCCCGGTGAGGAGTACCGCCAAAGGCCTAGGGCTGGGATAGTGCTCCCATGGTTGTCTTTTGTGCCAGCGTCCTGTGAGTTTTCAACAGGGAGTCAGCTGAGATAGAAAAGGAAAGGGATTTTAATGAATTCAAGACACCCAGAAAAACATGGCTGCCTTCTCCTCCTTCCAAAGCAAGTTCTTTCTTGTTCAACCAATCAGCAAGAGTTCAGTGAAGCCTAACGCTGTATTAGGTGCACTGTAATAAGCATAAGCACAAAAGTATCAGACACAGTCCCAGCCCATTTAAGCACAGAACCTAAGTATTTCTTGGAAATTACTCCATGGGTAAACATGCAAGTCTGGACTGACTTGCCTGTATTGCAATGAACATTCCTTAAAGTCAATATTTAAAAAACAAACAAACACTACATCCCACATTCATCATGGAGTGCAAGTTCTTCCCGGTAGTGTCAACTTCATTGTTATCAATAAACAAGATTTACTTTTGTGAAAACTCACCTTTGTTAAGATCCACCTCTGTAATGTCAACAGACTTTTTAAAGGAATTTTAAAAGATAAAGTAGAAACACGCACAGATTCAGCAATAGCTGTTCGAGCAAAAGGACTTAAGATTACTGAGAGAAATCAGCTCATCTCCAGGCCATTTTTTTAGTGGAAATGAGACAGCAAGTTTATTTATTTATTTTTAAATCATTTTAAGTTGTTATTCATTACAGTTGTCCCAATTTTTCCCCTTTGCCCTCCTCCACCCATCTCACCGCCCCCCCGCCACTCCCACAGTCAATTCCCACACTGTTGTCCATGTCCGAGGGTCATTCATACATGTTCTCTGTCAGTCCCTTCCCTTTCTTTCCGCCACTATTCCCTTCCTCCTCCTCTCTGGTCACTTTCAGTCTGTTGCATTTCCACCCCTGACATTTTGACGCCATAAGCATGTTTCCAGGTAGGACATTACCGCCATCCAGAGGGTGTCAGTACCATGGACAGCGGACCAGACTGGCCATCACAGCACAACTTTGCACCAACTCAGGGACAGTATGGTGGGGGTAGGGGTGGAGGTTGCTGGGAATTTTGTACCCCAAACTAACCCCTTGATTCTCTCACAAACCCTCAGAACTCACGGGTGTGTAGTTCTGAACAGAAACTAACCAAAACCATAAGTTGGACTGAGATGCTCTACACAGTGACAATTCCATCCCAGGAGCTAACTTCCTTCTTGGAGCAGAACACTCAGCACAAAGCAGACTGGCAGGAGCACCAGGCTCAGGAGCCTGAAACCAGAGGTGGTGATGCAAGGACACAAGAATGACTGTCACCTTGCTTCCTTTACCAGACCCTTCGCTTGACCAGTGGCCCCAGTGAAGAGCTTCAGCCTCATGCTGGGTTACTACCCCAAATGGTCTCGATTCTGGCAAATAAGAGGCAAATGAGGGAGGGAACTAGCACAAGGGATGAACTACATAATTTTCTAGTGTCCATGGAGTCTGGATACTCTAATGAAAAAAACCACGGATTCCTTGAAATTAAGTGTGTTAAACCAGGAAGACTGGGCTAGAATACAACTTAAAGGAAAAGCTCAAATCTGAACTTCAAACTTGCAGTGATCAACTGTCTTTTCTCTTTTGATGATCATTTGCTTTAAAGCACTGAGAAGTGAGCTGCTGGCTCTGGCAGTGATGGGAAAGAATGACAGCTCCTTCCTTCTCATAGACACCACAGTCTAACAGGACCCCAGGTACGCAGACATCGGATCCAGGGCTGCACAATGGAACTCGGTCCCCACACCAGCTCTCCTCTTTTCCACCATGGAGATCACTCTGGCTATCATGCACTCAGTAAGCCCTGAGGATTCCTCCATCAACCGTAGGAATGATCATCGAAGCTATTAAAATCAGAGGTAGTGTTAAAGGTAACACTGTTTTTTGCTTTTTTTTGTAAAATGTAAGGCTGGGTTTCTATGGCATGTATAAGGCATGGTGTGAGAAAGCTGCTCCCACCTTCAGCCACACATGCACACTTGGCTCCTCATGCACACGCACACACTTGCACACAGAAGGGGGCAGCTGATCTTGCCACAATGCACAGGGCCTGCACTTCTTCCAATCACTTCTGAGTTTTGAGCTGGTTGGGAGCCAGTCCAGCCTTCGTGAAGCCCAGCCCCACTGATGGCACAAGTAGCCGGGAGTACCCGCGGAGGGAATGTGAGCCCAGCCTGTCTGTTATCTCTGCTGTGCTCATAGCACTGGGAACATCCCTGAAAGAGAGTATTCAAGAGTCAGTTTATAATGTTATGTTCATGTAATAAAATATTATGCTCTTCTCTCAAAACCTGCCCCAATCCACAGTCTTATCTCAGCTGGAGGCAACTCCAGCCTTCCAGCTGCTCAGGCCCCAAACCTTGAAATCATCCTTAATTTCTCTCTCTCTCTCTCAACTCTCACAGCTCCGCATTAGGAAATCCTACAGGCTCTACCATTTAGTCTCAGAATCTGACCTCTCCTCGCCGCCTTCACAGCTAAACCCTAATCCCACCACCATCGTCTCTCACTAGGGTTACTGACTTAACTTCCTAATTGGTCTCCCTGCTTCTGTTCTCGCTCCCCTAAAGTCTATTCCCAACCTTGAGGTCAGTCAAGGAAATCAGATCAAGTCGTTCCTCCGTCAGAATCCTGTGCAACAGCTCTGTCTCTCTGGGGATCAGGGTCAGAGTCCTTATGATAGTCCGTAAGGCCTTCGAGACCTGAGCTCCTGTGACTTCTCCAAATTGTCCTGCTTAATCTTTTTAAATACAGCGCTCAGTACATGTTACTATATTATAACATCTACTTATTTAGTATGTTTTTTATTATCCATCTCCCTAACTAGAATGCAAGCTTCACGAGGGCAGGAATCTCTATCATGTTCTCTGATGTATCCCAAGTGCCCGGGACTGTGCCTGGAACTTAGTAAGCTCACACTAAGTTTGAATAAATTTGCATTAAAGAATAAGGTAGATCTGATGTACTGATATGAAAGGATCATCAAAGATATGCTAAGTGAAAAGGCAGGCTGCAAAACAGAATACAGAATATGATCTCCACAATTTAAATACAAGTATAATCACTTCACTGCTTAGAAAAGCAGAGAAAGTTGTACCTCTGCAAAGAGACAAGAAATTTAACAATGTTTTATCCTGATGAGTGGGGCTAAATATTTCACTTCACTTGACATCCTGAACTATGTGCATATTTATAGCATGAACATATTCTGCTTTTATAACTTAAAAAATCTGTTATTTTCTTTTTTTGATAGTCTGCTATGTTCACTAGTGCAAATCTGGACTGACATCAAACTTAACAATAGGGTAATGGTTGAGTAAATGATGAATCCATTTGCCCTTTAAAATCAGGTTTACAAAGAGATGGATGAAAAGAGAAAATGCTTTCGATGAATCTGAAGTGACCAAACAGTTGGATTTCAGTTGTATCATGAACTTATTCGTGGAGGAGAGTGGAAGGAAACATCGAAACATAGCCAGAATTGTCTCAGGCTGGTGTGTTCCTCACGATTCTACCTGCTCTTCCA
>PVIA01011488.1:0-44089 GCA_004024845.1 Tonatia bakeri | reverse complement strand
ACTGAGGTTCACAGGGTGAATGTTTCTCATCCAGAGTCCTGAAACCACTATGTCTGTGACTGACAGAACATGGATTCAGAAATATTCACTGTAGTTAAAAACACTTGGCTCATTTCCTACACCAGACATCCAACCCGGGGACATGTCACCCACCCCCTCACCAACACCCACAGCTCCATCCCCTGGACCACACTACTTTTTCCATGTTTTATTAGAATTAGCCTGTATTTGCTACTATTGATCACAGAGTCTCAAAATGCTGACAAACTATTTATCTAATAATCTCCTGTAGGTGTTTCCATGATCTATTATCAAGCCTAATAATGTCTGATCCCAGGATTCTGCTCTGTCCTTTTGAAACTTGGCATAATATTTGTCTGTCTTATCCAATGGTACTTTTTCTGATCCTCTGGAATTGTCCACAGCTGTGGACATTTGCAAGTTAAATTAATATACTATGCTGTCATACCTTTGAGTCTAAAAATATTAAGTATTTCAAAGTGTAAGGTACTCATTCGTAGGTGCTTGACAACATGGGGCTAAAATGCTCCCTGCTTGGTCTCATTTTCCCAAACCAGACTGATTATATTTAACAGTGATTCTGTTACATGCTTGTATACTTTTATTTCAAATAGAAATAGAAATATTATAACTTTTAAGCATTTTTCAAAAACCTTGATTCACCTTTTTCTCCCTGGGCTCATGAAAGTATTTTTCCAATTTCATGGCATTTGTTTTATTAAATCCAGTTTATGTATGCTCTTTGTTGAGTAAAATCTCCTTCCAAATTTGAAGCATATGAAAATATTTACTGTAGCAAACTTTGCATTCTGAAATATAAAAAAAACCAAAAAAAAAATCCTGAGATGAAGAGGATAGAGTGAAGAATACAGGGAAGGGAGACAAAGACAACATATAAATAATAAAGCCATAATGCAAGATTTAGAAAAAAAGTCAACCTGCTGGTCACATCAGACCAATTTTCCTGTGGAAACCCACTGCCGGGGCAACACCTAACACCACTGTTGTCAAACGGAGACACTTATTGCGGTGCCCGAACACCGTCTGCAGCACAGGGCAAGCACTGCCCTGGGCAGGCAACCTCCACTTCTGAGCACGGCAGGTAAGACTGCTTCCCCAAGACATCATCTTAGTCAAGACCCCTAAAGATGTGTATTCTCCACAGAAGTACAAGAAGCAAAGAAGTTCCCCCAAATAACTAATAATTTAGTTAGTTGCTCAGTTGTTCTAAAAAGTAAATTAAGTGCAAGTTGAAGAGGCATCCGTAATTCAGATCAACTATGAACAAGAGTTCAAAAGAAGAGAATAAAAAAATCTGCCAAATCAAAAATAAAACCTAGGTGCTCAGCATCTCTGCGACTCAGGGAAATGCAAATCCAAACCACAGTGAACTCTCATCTCACACAGTTCTCGTCAACAATACAAGACCTAAGATGAGCTGAAGTACAGAGTGGTGCGTACAGGCTGGCCACAGGGATGAAACTTACAGCACGGGGAACAGACTCAGTCCCTATCGTAATAACTACCCACAGGGCCAGGCGGGGACTGGAAATATCAGGGGACCACCCTGTCAAGTGTGGGACTGTCTAACTGCTATGCTGTACGCCTGAAACTAATACAGAGTAACACTGAATGTAAACTATAATTGGAAAATTGAACAAGGAAAAAGAAAACCATATATATATTTACACATTGGAAAAATAGTTTTATTTTAGAAAGTATATATTTGCATAGGAAAATCTTTAAAAAGATATACAACAAAATATTAATGTTGGTTAACTCTAGGCAGTAGAATTTTTTGCTTTAAAGATATTACTTAGTTATATCTTATCATATGTCTGAAAACATGTTTTACTTGTATGATGGAAAAGAGAAAGCAATAAAGCAGAAGGTTTTTTCTTTAAAGACGTGTGGGCAAGGATGTGGAGAACAGAGAACCTTCATGGCAGCGTTGGTGGGAATGTGAACTGGTGAGCCACTGTGCAAGGCAGTGTGGAGGTTTCTCAAAAATCAAAAATAAAACTACCACATGGCCCAGCAACTCCACTTCTGGGTATTTATCCAAAGGAAGTAAAACCACCGTCTGAAAGAGACACCTGCAGCCTCCTGTTCACTGCAGCATTATTCACAGTCGCCAAGGCGTGGAGACAAACTAAGTGTTCATTGATTGATGAGTACATGAATTTGAGGAAAAAATATATAATGTGTGTGTGCGAGTATTTGTGTAATGAGAGAATAGTATTCAGCTATAGAAAATAAGAAAATCCTTGTATGATAACATAGGTGAAATGTTAGGGTGCCATGATAAGTGAAAGAGGGCAGAAAGCAATATACTGATTATCTCACTTTAAAAAGTCAAACTCAGACACAGAGAGTGGAACGGAGGTTACAGGTGCTGGCTGGAGGAGGTGATGGGGAGCACGTTGGTCAAACAGTCCAAACTGCCAGTTAAATGGTGAATGCTTTCTGGGGATCTGATGCACAGCATCGTGATTACAGTTAACACTGCACTGCATACTTGGAAGTCGGTAAGAGAATAGATCTTAACAGGGATATGTGTTGGCCGGTGTGGCTGGCGCATTGTCCTGTAGACCAAAAGGTCACAGGTTTGCTTCTAGTCAGGGTGAGTACAAGAAGGCAGCTGATTGGTGTTTCTCTCTCATATCAATGTCTCTCTCTCTCTCTCTCTTCCTCTCTTCCTCTCTCTCTAAAAGCAATGAAAAATGTCCTTCACTGAGGATAACTTTAAAATTATATATATAGGACTGGGAGAATGAAAAAAACTGGTATACAGGAATAGGTATTATTTCTATGCAGTCACTGTTAGTGGTGTTAATATTCTTCACCAATATTGATGATACAAGCTTGAGTAGAGGTTCCTATTTAAATACTGAGCCTGGGACTGCAATTAAAAGATTAACTCAGGGTGCACTCTAGACAGTCAGCCTGATTCTGACTTCTGGGGAAGGAATCTGTCCACCTTCAAGAGGCTCTCCCCTCTCCAATCAATCTTATTTACCCTACTTGCAAAAAAAAAGAAGAAAAAAAAAGCAGTAACTTTTCCTAAAAAAAAAAGTTACTCTGACAAACATCTGTGACACTTCTGACTGATATGTGACTATTCTGACCATGGCCCATCCCGGTAAAATTTTGCACTATAGAGTTAAAATGGGATAGTTTGAGAAGTACAGACATTAGTGAGAGAAATGTATTTGCATACTGTGGTACTCGGGCTCCTAAATGGCCCCACACTGCACCCATCTCTCTGGCCTCCTTGGGGAACTGAGTGGGGGGAGGGCAAGGAGGGATGACAGCGACTGCACTGAGCACAATGAAGGGGTGGAGGGAAGGCTCACCTCACTGCTGAGTGAGGGTTGGTGGAGTTTGGGAGGTGCCAAGTTTGAGACTGGCGGAACGTTCCAGAAAAAGTCTCCTGCAAGGAGTAGGGATTTAAGAGGGAAGGGAACTTAAACATCTTGAAAATTCACAGCTTACAGGTAAGAGAAAGCATCATTTTAGAAAGAATTTGAGGGAAACACGGGAAAAATTTTAAAATGAGTTCTAAAAGGAAGGAAAGGGTAAAACAACAAAGAAGTGAAAATAAGAAGAAAATAAGCTCAGTGAAAGCTAGGAAGACAAGACTTAGAAAAAAAAGAGAGGGTGAACAAAGTAAACTACCAGCTAAGGCCTCTTCCCCCGAAGAAAAAGTCCCTACTGCGTGCGGCGTGGCTGAAACAGCACATCCTGCCTCCAACCTGTCTGAGAAACCATGTGTCCTCAACCCAACTGGACTGGAAGGAAGCAGCAGTTAGTGTTTTCTTTACACACTTCTTTTTAAGAATGTGCCTGCCTGGCCAGGTGGCTCATTTGGTTTGAGTATTGTCCTGTATACCAAAAGGTTGTGGGTTCCACCCCCAGTTAGGGCAGGGCATGTATGGGATACAACCAATTGATGTTTCTCTCTCTCTCTCTCTCTCCCCCTCTCCTCCCCCTTCCTTCCCTCCCTCTTTAAAGTCAATAAACATATCCTTCAGTAAAGATTTTAAAAAGTAAAAAATAAAAAATGAACCAGACTTAAAGGATTATAATGCCTTTCTTTATGACATCAGAGCCATGCATTTTATAAATCAACTGAGAGAGAGAGGAAGAAGGATGAGGGGAGAGAGAGAGAGAGAGATGGACCAAGAAGGGAGAAGGGGAACAGAGAAAAAGAGAAAAGAGAGAAAAATAGGAAGTAAGAGAGAGAAGGAAAGTATGGATATAGATAAAGACAGTTTTTATCTTCATTTTTAAAAGAGGAAACAGAAACACAGAGAGCTTAAGTGACTTGGCCACACCCATAAGTGACTGAGAATTGACTCTTCTCCAGATTCTGCAGACAACACCTTTAAGAACTTGTAACAAGTATAGGGATTATCCCACAGACATAGTTGAAGGTTTGAGGGTGTTGCTATGGAGTGATGGAAACATAAAGTCATGTTTGTCCTCTTAACCTTGTCTCTTGCAGCCAAACAGGAGGTGGAGGCCATGGAAGGAGCAAATGTAAGTTTCCCCAGCACAATCGTCTTGTTGGGCTTCTCAGATCGCCCGTGGCTGGAGATGCCCCTCTTTGGAGTGGTCCTGGTGGCCTACGTCCTCACTCTGATGGGGAACAGCTCCATCATCTTTCTCTCTGCGGTGGAGCCCAAACTTCAGACCCCCATGTACTTCTTCCTGGACAATCTCTCAGTGCTGGACCTTTGTGTCACCTGCACCATTGTCCCCCAGCTGATGGCCAATCTCTGGGGACCAGACAAGACAATTGCTTCCTGGGGCTGCTTTACCCAGGCTTACCTCTTCCATTGGACAGGGTGCACTGAGTGTGCCTTGCTGGCGGTAATGGCCTTTGATCGCTACGTGGCTATTTGCCGGCCCCTCCGGTATACTCTCATCATGCGTCCCCAGGTGTGTGTACAACTGGCAGCTGCTGCCTGGTGCAGTGGCCTGGCCAATTCGATGCTCCAAGCCACGCTCACACTTCAGCTCCACCGCTGTGGTCACCACACACTAGACCACTTCTTTTGTGAGGTTCCTGTTCTGATCAAACTGGCCTGTGGTGACACCACTGCCAATGACTTGTCCCTGGCTCTGGGAGCCATCCCCTTTGCACTGGTGGCCCCTTTGCTCGTACTCCTCTCCTACACGTTCATTGCCAGGGCTGTGCTGAGGTTGCCCTCAGCTCAAGGAAGGTACAAGGTAATCAGTACCTGTAGCTCCCACCTGGTGGTGGTCCTCATGTATTTTGGACCAGCCATCTACATGTACCTCCAGCCTCCTGCCAATAGCACTCAAGCCAAGTTCATGTCCTTCTTCTACTGTGTAATCACCCCACTGCTCAATCCGCTTATCTACACCCTGAGGAACAAGGATGTGCAGAGAGCATGGAAGAGGATTCTGCAGCCCCAGGGAGTGGTCAAGTCCTAAAAAGGTTAGGAGTCACAAAAAGCCAGGTAACCCCGGCCTGCCTCCTTGAACAACCATATACAACTGAATGAACACAGGAAGGCCTGTGTTTCCGAATGAGAGACTATGAGCTCCAGGCAGAGTCCCCATCTATCAATACTGACTGCCTTGATGCCTAGAGAAATGCTTCCGGCTATGACACTGAGTGGTGGGGGCAGGTTAGGGGTGAAGGGACTGAGCAAAAAGGAGAAAGGACTCATGGATGTGGACTAGTATGGTAATTGCTGGGGGGGAGGAGGGTATAAAAGGACTAAACGGCAATGGGAAAAAATACAATAAAGATTAAATAAAAGATGTTTTAAGGGAAGAAAATAAAACTTTTTGTTTACTGACAAAAGAAATTAAGGAAGACACAAATAAATGGAAGTGTACATAGTGTTCATGCATTAGAAGAATTAACATCATTAAAATGTCCATACTACCCAAAGCAATCTGTAGATTCAATAAAATCCCTATCAAAGTACCAATGATATATTTCACAGATATAGAACAAACATTTCAAAAATTTATATGGAACCATAAACAACCCCAAATAGCCTCAGTCATTTTAAGAAAGAAGAACAAAGTAGGAGGGATCATAATACTTGACAAAACAGTCTGGTGCTGTCATAAGAACAGACATGTCCACCACTGGAACAGAATAGAGAGCTCAGAAATAAACCCATGTCAATATGGTCAATTAACATTTGACAAAGGGGGCAGGAATATAACATGGAATAAAAATAGCCTCTTCAATATGAATGAGTGTTGGGAGATCTGGACAAGTACATGCCAAAAAAAAAAAAAAAAAAAAAAAAAAAAAAAAAAAAAAAAAAAAAAAAAAAAAGAAAGAAAGAAAAAAAAATAAAGGAAGGAAGGAAGGAAGGAAGAAAGGAAAGAAAAGAAATACAACCACCAACTTACACCATACACAAAAATAAACTCAGGGACTCGGGGTGGATAAAGGATTTATATATAAGTCATGACTCCATAAAAGTCCTAGAGGAGAACATAGGCAGGAAATTTTCAGATATCCCACACAGCAATATTTTCACCAATACAACACCTAGGGAAAGGTACATAAAGAAAAGAATAAACAAATAGGACTAACTCAAACTAAAAAGCTTCTGCATGGCTAAAGAAAACATCAACAAAATGAAAAGGTAACCAACTGTATGGAAAAATATAATTGCCAATATACCTCAGATAAGGGTTTTATCTCCAAAATATATAAAGAACTCACATGACTCCACACCAGAAAGACAATCCTGTTAAAACATGGGCAAAGGAACTGAACAGACACTTCTCCAAGGGGGACATACAGAGGCCCATAGACACATGGGAAAAATGCTCAACATCTCTAGCCATCATTAAAGTCACAGTGAGATACCACTTCACACCAGTCAGAATGGCCATCATTAACAAATCAACAAACAAGTGTTGGCTAGGCTGTGGAGGAAAGAGAACCCTAGTGCACTGTTGGTGGGAATGCGGACTAGTGCAGCCACTGTGGAAAACAGTATGGAGTTTCTTCAGAAAATTAAAGTTGGAACTGCCTTTTGATCCAGTGATCCCACTGCCAGGATTATACCCTAAGAGCACTGAAACACCAATCCAAAAGAACTTATGCACCTCAATGTTCATGGCAGTGCAATTTATGATAGCCAAGTGCTAGAAACAGCCTAAGCACCATCAATAAAAGAGTGGATCAAAAACTGTGGTTCTCTTTTTTGCTATGGGTTTGCCACCAGAACACAGGTGTCAAGAAAACCACCACTAAATCAAAGCCAAAATGGGAAAGGAAAAGATTCACATAAACATTGTGGTCACTGGACACATAGATTCCAGCAAGTCTACCACTACTGACCATCTGATCCACGAATGTGGTGGGATCGACAAAAGAACCATTGAAAAAATTGAGAAGGAAGCTGCTGAGATGGGGAAGGGCTCCTTCAAGCATGCCTGGGTGTTGGATAAACTGAAAGCTGGATGTGAGCATGGTATCACCATGGATATCTCCCTGTGGAAATTCAAAGCCAACAAGTATTATGTGACCATCATGGATGCTCCAGGACACAGAGACTTTATCAAAAACATGAATACAGGTGCATCTCAGGCTGATTGTGCCATCCTGATTGTTGCTGCTGATGTTGGCAAGTTTGAAGCAGGCATCTCCAAGAATGGGCAGACCTGTGAGCATGCCCTGCTGGCTTACACACTGGGTGTGAAACCGCTGATTGTTTGTGTTAACAAAATGGATTCCTCTGAGCTTCCCCACAGCCAGAAGAGATATGAGGAAATTGTTATAGAAGTCAGTACCTGCATTAATAAAATTGGCTACAACCTTCATACAGTAGCACTTGTACCAATTTCTGGTTGGAATGGTGACACTATTCTGGAACCAGGTGCTAACATGCTTTTGTTCAAAGGATGGAAAGTCACCTGTAAAGATGGCAGAAAGAGTGGAACCACTGCTTGAAGCTCTGGATTGCATCCTGCCACCAGCTCATCCAACTGACAAGCCCCTGCGTCTGCCCCTCCAGGATGTCTACAAAATTGGTGGTATTGGTACTGTCCCTGTGGGCCAAGTGGAGACCGGTGTTCTCAAATCTGGCATGGTGGTCACCTTTGCTCCAGTCAATGTTACAGCTGAAGTAAAGTCTGTTGAAACGCACCATGAAGCTTTGAGTGAAACTCTTCCTGGGGACAATGTGGACTTCAATGTCAAGAATGTGTCTGTCAAAGATGTTTGTCATGGCAATGTGGCTAGCGACAGCAAAAATGACCCACTAATGGAAGCAATTGGCTTCACAGCTCAGGTGATTATCCTCAACTATCCAGGCCAAATCAGTGCTGGATATGCACCTGTGCTGAATTGTCACGCAGCTCATATTGCCTGCAAATATGCTGAGCTGAAGAAGATTGATCATCATTCTGAGAAAAAGCCGGGAGATGGCCCAAAGTTTTTGAAATCTGGTGATACTGCCATTGTTGATACGGCTCCTGGCAAGCCCATACGCATTGAGAGCTTCTCTGACTATCCTCCTCTGGGCCACTTTGCTGTTTGTGACCTGAGACAGACAGTTTCTGTTGGTGTCATCAAAGCAGTGGACAAGGAGGCAGCTGGAGCTGGCAAAGTCACCAAGTCTGCCTAGAAAGCTCAGAAGGCTAAATGAATATTATACCCAACACCTGCCACCCCAGTCTTAATCAGTGGGGAAGAACGGTCTCTGAACTGTTTGTCTCAACTGGCCACTAAAGTTTAATAGTAAAGGACTGGCTAATGATTACAATGCATCATAAAACCCTGAGAAAGAAAGGAGAATATTTTGTGGACCATTTGTTTTGTGTGTGTGTGGCAGTTTTTAAGTTACTAGTTTTTAAAATCAGTACTTTTTAATGGAAACAACTTGACCAAAATCTGTCACAGAATTTGAGATCCATTAAAGCAAAGTAAAAAAAAAAAAAACAAACCAAAAACACAACTGTGGTTCATCTACACGATGGTACACAATGGATACTATGCAGCAGAAAGAAAGAAGGAACGCCCACCCTTTGTGAAAGCATGGATGGAACTGGAGAGCATTATATTAAGTGAAATAAGGCAGATGGTGAAAAACAAATACCATATGATTTCATCTACAAGTGGAACCTGATCAACAAAACAAACAAGCAAGCAAAATAGAACCAGAGACATGGAAATAAAGAACAGACTGACAGTGACCAGAGGGGTGGGGAGTGGAGGGTAATGGGGGAAAGAAGGGGAAGGGTCAAGTGAAGGAACATGTACAAAGCGTGGGCAATGGGGTGGGGAATGCCTTTGGGAGCAGGTGTTGGACGGAGCAGGGGAGAGCAATGGGAGAAAAAACAGTGACAACTGTAACTGAACAACAAAAAAAGAAAACTAAGAGCCCCCTCACAAAAACAATGTTCGTTTTGAGATCTCACAAAAAGCCATCCTGCTCCTCTTGACTTTTCCCAAATGTCTTGTTCTCAGTGGAAAACATAGGCCCCCACATCCGCAGGAGGGTAAACAACGTGGTTTTCTCTCTAATTTTTCCTGCCACAGCTCGTGTTTACCAAGCAGCTGCCAAAAATTTTTGCTGCAAAACTTTTGTACAGATCCCAACAAGATTTTTAAATAAGACTTCATCAGAGTTATCACATCTGCTCCCCACCCAAACCGGGTACCTGCACTGTGCTGGAGCGCCTCGGGTGTTGGCCGCTGTCTCCGACACCGCACACTGTGACGCGTCGTGTTCTCACTCCATCAGCGCCCTCACCGTCTGTCTTGGTCGCTTATCAAGACAAGAATTTCAACCACCTCGTAACAAATTTCTTTTCTTTCTCACAATTCATTTATGACACATTATTCAATATGTCTTTATATTTCTTACATATACCAGTGTATGTATGAGCTAATATCTACCTTTGTCTAATCTCTCTATATTGCTCTATGTTTTTAAGGATTAGAGACAGCCCTCTTGTGCTGTGTGTCTATCAGTAAGTATCAGGCTCTGAACACCTAAGACATTCTAACAGAGTGTGACTAAATAGAGCTTTGAACTAAGACAATTAAGTACAAATGTGGCCCCCACTTATTGGGAATCAAAAAGGCATCCGAAAGGTAATCCCTCTCTCCCCCTCTTGGCCATGTGAGGGCACAGTGAGAAGGTGGCCCTGTGTCACCTAGAGCTTCCTGGCCAGTAACTCACTTTGGTTTTCCAAGCCTCCAGAACCATGAAAAATAAATGATAGCTGTCTAAGCCACCCCGTTGGCGGTGTTTGTCATGACAGCAGGAGCAGACTTCAACACTCCTTATACACGGACCCTAGACACCTTTCTCCCTTACGGCTGGAACAGAGCCTATATCCAATCCCATAGCAGTCAGGGATACCACTCCCAGTGGGGATGAAAGAAGTTTCAAAAGGTGATGTACGAAGTCTTACAATAAACCATTTGGGAGCTGGGCAGTACATTGGAGGATGTTCCGACAGTTTGAGAAATAAATGAAAGGACAGGCGTGTCTGCGTGACAGGTCACTCAGCATCCTGATGGCCAACAGACTCAGGAGGGCTGCAACAATCTGCATTTGGAAATGTTCATGTGCTTGTGCATTTTTCAATATTCCTCAGTTTATCTTTTAATAGTTTTTTCTTTCTTAAAATATATTTTATTGATTATGCTATTACAGTTGTCCCATTTCCCCCTTTATTCCCCTCTACCCTGCACACCCCCTCCCACCCACATTCCCCACCTTTAGTTCATGTCCATGCGTCATAAGTTCTTTAGCTTTTACATTTCCCATACTATTCTTGCCCTTCCCCTGTCTATTTTCTACCTACCATCTATGCTACTTATTCTCTGTACCCTTTCCCCCTCTTTCCCCCTCCCACTAATAACCTGCTAATAACCCCTCCATGTGATCTACATTTCTGTGGTTCTGTTCCTGTTCTAGTTGTTTGCTTAGTTTGTTTTTGTTTTAGATGTGGTTGTTAGTAACTGTGAGTTTGTTGTCATTTTACTGTTCATATTTTTTATCTTCTTTTTCTTAGATAAATCCCTTTAACATTTTGTAGAATAAGGGCTTGGTGATGATGAACTCCTTGAACTTAACCTTATCTGGGAAGCATTTTATCTGCCCTTCCATTCTAAATGAAAGCTTTGCTGGACAGAGTAATCTTGGATGTAGGTCCTTGCCTTTCATGACTAGGAATACTTCTTTCCAGCCCCTTCTTGCCTGCAAGGTCTCTTTTGAGAAATCAGTTGATGGTCTGATGGGAACTCCGTTGTAAGTGTCTCCTTTTCTCTTGCTGCTTTTAAGATTCTCTCCTTATCTTTAACCTTGGGTAATGTAATGATGATGTGCCTTGGTGTGTTCCTCCTTGGGTCCAACTTCTTTGGGACTCTTTGAGCTTCCTGGACTTCCTGGACATCTATTTCCTTTGCCAGATTGGGGAATTTCTCCTTCATTATTTGTTCAAATAAGTTTTCAATTTCTTGCTTTTCCTCTTCTCCTTCTGGCACCCCTATGATTCAGATGTTGGAATGTTTAAAGGTGTCCTGGAGGTTCCTAAGCCTCTCGTTTTTTTGGAATTCTTGCTTTTTCATTCTATTCTGGTTGGATGTTTCTTTCTTCCTTCTGGTCCACACCATTTATTTGAGTCCTGGTTTCCTTCCCATCACTGTTGATCCCCTGTACATTTTCCTTTATTTCACTTAGCATAGCCTTCATTTTTTCATCTAATTTGTGACCATATTCAACCAATTCTGTGAGCATCCTGATTACCAGTGTTTTGAACTATGCATCTGATAGGTTGGTTACCTCTTTGTCACTTAGTTATATTTATTCTGGAGCTTTAATCTGTTCTTTCCTTTGGGCCATTTATTTTTTTGTCTTGGCGCGCCTGTTACATAGTAAGGGGAAAAACCTTAAGTGTTCGCCAGGGTGGGGCAACCCACTTCACTGGGCTGTGATGCTGTATGTAGGGGAGCAGTCCAAAAGGGTACAATGCCACTTGTTCTACTCTCTGCCAGTTTTCAGTCACTTCCCCCACTCCCCACAATCAAATTGGGCCCTTCTGGTGGTGATTCCCAAGTGGATGGGTTGGTGTACATTCTAGGACCCTGTGGGTCTCTCCAAGGAACTCTCCTGTGAGGCTGGGAGTTTCTCCCTCTGCTACCTCAACCCCCACAGTTGTTTTCAGTCAGAGGTTTGAGGCTTTATTTCCCTGCACTGAATCTCTGGGTTGTGTGGTATATCTCACACCCCAGTTGTTCCTCCCAGTTTATCTGCACACAAATGTGGGACTGCCTAGTCCGCAATCTGCTGCCTCACTGGGTCTTCCAGCCACTGCCTTGCCTGGAGACCTGGCTACCCATCTCCACCCCTCCTACCAGTCTGGATGAATGTTTCTTCTTTAACTCCTTGGTTGTTGGACTGCCATACAGTTTGATTTTCTGTCGGTTCTGATTGCTTTTTGTTTTTAAATTTGTCATTGTCTTTCTTTTGGTTGTGTGAGGAGGCACAGTATGTCTACCTACACCTCCATCTTGTCCAGAAGTCCTATCTGCTTATGCATTTTTTAAGTTAGCTGACATGGGTGAGTTAATCTTTACAGAAATGCATGCCCTCTGAAAATCACCACCTCATACTCCACCCACTCTCAGTCCCCACATAACCCCCAAATAATACTGAGAAACCCCCACATTAATAAATTCTTTTTACCCATTTCTATTACCAATGACCTCATCCTGCTGTATTATTTTTTACTACACTTTATTTTTTAAAGAAGTTTTAGGTTCACAATTGAGTGGAAAGTACAGAGATTTCCCATATAGCCCCTCCCCTACTGTCAGTATCCCACAGAGAGTGGTAGGTTTGTGATAATTGATGAGCCTACCTTGACATATCATAGTTTACATTAGGGTTTAGTCTTATTATTGTACATTGTGTAGGTTTGTACAAATGTATAATGATGTGTGTCTACCATTATAGTGTCATACATAGTATGGAGACTTATAAATCAGCATGTGTTCTTTTTGTGGTTCTTTCTTTTTTGACTTTAAATAAGATTTTTATTTTTAAATTACAGGTTGACATACAATATTATATTAGTTTCAGGTATACGACCCAGTGATTACACATTTACATAACTTACAAAGTGATCACCTGATAAATCTAGTACCTGTATGACACCATACATAGTTATTACAATGCTATTGACTATATTCTCTATGCATCCCCGTGACTGTTCTGTAACTACCCTTAATCTCTTCACCTTTTTCACCCATCCTCCCAACCCCACTACCATCTGGCAAAGGTCCAAATGTTCTCTCTATCTGTGAGTCTTTTTCTGTTCTGCTTGTTTGCTTACTGTTTTTTAGATTCCACATGTAAGTGAAATCATATGGCACTTGTCTTCCTCTGTTTGGCTTATTTCACCGAGCACCACTCCTCTAGGTCCATCCATGTTGTTGCAGGTGGCAATAATTCATTATTATTTTTATGGCTAAGTCATATTCCATCGTATATATGTCCCTCTTTTTCTTTTTCTGATCCACTCATTTATTGACGGACACTTAGGTTGCTTTCACATCTTGGCTATTGTAAATAATGCTGCAATGAACGTATGGTTGTGCCTGTCTTTTCAATTTAGTGTTTTTGGTTTCTTAGGACAAATACCCAAAAGTGGAATTGCTACATCCTTCTTTGTCTCCTGTTAGATAACCTTTGTTTTAAAGTCTGTTTTGTCTAGTGTAAATATTGCTACCCCAAGTTTTCCTTTGTTTGTTTCCTCTTTCATGAAATATCTTTTTCCATCCCTTTCAGTCTGTGTGTCTTTCAATCTGAAGTGACTCTTTTATAGACAGCATATGTATCTTGTTTTGTTATCCATTCAGCCTTCACATATCTTTTGATTGGAGCATTTAACCAATTTGCATTTAAAGTAATTGTTGCTAGATATGTGTTTATTGCCATTTTATTATTTATACTTTTGATCTTTTTTCTTCTTAAAGAAGACCCTGCATTTTTTGTAATACTGGTTTGTTGCTGATGAACTCCTTTAGCTTTTTCTTATCAGGAAATCTCTTTTTTTTTCTAAAGTATATTTTACTGATTATGCTATTACAGTTGTCTCAACTTTTCCCTCCCCTTTATCATCCCTCCACCCCACACTGCCCCCACCCTCCAGCATTTCCCTCTCCTTAGTTCATGTCCATGGGTTGAACATTTAATTTATTTGGCTTCTCTATTGCCTATACCATTCTTAACCTACCTCTATCTATTTAATGCCTACCAATTAGGCTTCTTATTCCCTCTACACTCCATCCCCCCATTCTCCCCCTCCCCCTCCCCATTGATAACCTTTCATGTGATCTTCATTTCTGTGATTCTGTTCCTGTTCTAGTTGTTTGCTTAGTTTTTATTTTTGTTTTTTAGGTTCAGTTGTTGATAGTTATGAGTTTGTTGTCATTTTATTGTTCATAGTTTTTGGTCTTCTATTTATTACATAAGTAAGTCCCTTTAACATTTCATATAATAAGGGCTTGGTGATGATGAACTCTTTGAACTTGACCTTATCTGGGAAGCACTTTATCTGTCCTTCCATTCTAAATGATAGTTTTGCTGGATAGAGAAACTTGGATGTAGGTCCTTGCCTTTTATGACTTCAAATACTTCTTTCCAGCCCCTTCTTGCCTATAAGTTTTCTTTTGAGAAATCAGCTGATAGTCTTATGGGCACACCTTTGTAAGTAGCTCTCTCCTTTCCTCTTGCTGCTTTTAAGATTCTCTCCTCTTTAATCTTGGCTAATGTAATTATGATGTGCCTTGGTGTGTTCCTTCTTGGGTCCAATTTCTTTGGGATTCTCTGGGCTTATTGGACTTCCTGGAAGTCTATTTCCTTTGCCAGATTGGGGAAGTTTTCCTTCATTATTTATTCAAATAAGTTTTCAATTTCTTGCTCTTGTTCTTCTCCTTCTGGCAGCTCCATGATTCAGATGTTGGAGTGCTTAAAGTTGTCCCAGAGGTTCTGAAGCCCCTCTCATTTTTTTGAATTCCTCCTTTTCTTGTTTCTTCATTCTGTTCTGGTTGGATATTTGTTTCTTCCTTTTGTTCCAAATCACTGATTTGAGTCCTGGTTTCCTTCCTTTCACTATGGTTCCCTGTATATTTCCCTTTATTTCACTTTGTATAGACTTCATTTCGTGACTGAGCTCAATCAATTCTGTGAGCATCCTGATTACCAGTGTTTTGAACCCTGCATCTGATAGGCTGTCTAACTTCTCATCACTTAGATCTTTTTCTGGAGTTTTGATCTGTTCTTTCATTTGGGCCATATTTCTTTGTCTCGGTGTACCTATTTAGTTGTTAGGTGCAGAGCCTTAGGTATTTGCCAGAGCAGGGCAACCCTCTTGGTTGCATGGTGGGGGAGGGGTCAAAGAGGGAACAATGCTCACTCTGCTCGAGCCCCACTTTCCAATGAACTCTCCTGCGAGATGGAGTTTCCCCCGTCTTTGCAACCCCCACAGTATTTTACCACTAGAGGTTTTGAGTCTTTAGTTTCCCAGTGAGCCAGCCCCTCCTCTCCTGCATGGTCTGCTGCCTTGCCACAGCTTCTGTCTGCCCACCCAGCTGCCCATCTCTGCCCTCTCCTACTGCTCTAGATGAATGTTTCTTTAACTCCTTGTTGTCGGAGGTCCATGCATTTTGTGATTCTGGCAGTTCTGGTAGTTCATTGTTTTTAAATTGGTTGTTATCCTTCTTTGGTTATATGAAGAAATGAAGTGTTTCTACCTATGCCTCTGTCTTGCCTGAAACTAGGAAAGTTCTTTATCAGTCCTTCAATTCTAAATGATAGCTTTGGTGGGTAGAGTAATCTTGATTGTAGGTCCTTGCTTTTCATCACTTTAAATATTTCTAGCTAATCCCTTCTGGCCTTCAAATTTGCTGTTGAGAAATCAGCAGTTTTATAGGAGCTCCCTTATAAGTAACTGCTTTTCTTTTGCTGTTTTTAAGATTCTCTCTTTGTCTTTAACCTTTGGCATCTTAATTATGATGTGTTGTGCTGTGGGCCTGTTTGAGTCCATCTTGTTTGGGACTCACTGTGCTTCCTGGAATTGTGTGTCTATTTCTTTCACCAGTTTAGATAAGTTTTCTTTCATTTTTTTTTCAAATAGGTTTTTAATTTCTAGCTGTATCTCTTCTCCTTCTGGCACCCCCATGAAGTGAATGTTGATACACTTAAAGTCCCAGAGGCTCTGTATACTATCCTCATTTTTTAATTCTCTTTGCTGTTCTGATTGTTTTCTGCTTCCTTATCTTGCAAATCACTGGTTTTATCCTCTGCTTCATGTACTCCACTGTTGATTCCCTGTAATGTATTCTTTACTTCAGTTATTGTATTTTTTTAATCTCTGGATGGTTTTTAATTATGTTTTCTATCTCCATTTATGTTTCCCATCTCTTTGTTGAAGTTCTCATTAAGTTCATGTACTCTTTCCCTAAGTTCATTAAGCATCATTATAAGCAGTGTTTTAAACTCTGCATCTAGTAGATTGTTTGTCTTCATTTTATTTAGTTCTTTTTCTGGAGTTTTCTTCTCTTTTTTATTGGGAGCCATTTCTTTGTGTTCTCATTTTGTCAGACTCCCTATGTTTTTTCTTTTCTTATTGTATTTTTCATTATCATTTATCCCCTATACTCTATTTCAACTTTACCCACCCCCTCCTACTCACAATCATCACACTGTTGCCTGTGTTCATGATTCCTTTTTCTCTTTTTGCTCAATCTCTCCAACCCCCAACACCCCACAGAGCTGTCAGCCTGCTCTCTAGCTATGAGTCTGTCTCTATTTTGAGTGTTAGTTCAGTTTGTTCACTAGATTCCACGTATGAGTTAAATCATATGGTATTTGTCTTTCTCTGACTGGCTTATTTTACTTAGTTAATGTTCTCCAGGTCCATCCATGCTGTTGCAAAGGGTAAAAATTTATGATTTCTTTTGCAGCCAAGTAGTATTCCATTGTGTAAATGTGCCATAGTTTTTTTATCCACTCATCTACTGAAGGACATTTGGGCTGCTCCCAAATCTTGGTTATTGTAAATAATGCTTCAGTGAACATAGGGATGCTTATATTCTTTTGAATTAGTGTTTCAGGTTTCTTCAGATAAATTCCCAGAAGTGGAATCAAAAGGTGCTTTCATTTTTAATTTTTTGAGGTAACTCCACACTGCTTTTCACAGTGGCTACACCAATATGCATTCCCACCAACAGTGCAAAAGGGTTCTTCTTTCTCCACATCCTTGCCAGCACTTGTTGCTTGCTGAATTATTGATGATAGCCATTCTGACAGATTTGAGATGATCTCTCATCATGGCTTTAATCGTATTTCTCTGATAATTAGTGATGTTGAGCATCTTTTCATATGTCTATTGGTCATGTGTATGTCCTCTTTGGAGAAGTGTCTATTGATGTCCTTCGCCCGCTTTTTAACTGGATTGTTTTTTTTTGTTGTTGTTGTTGAGTTTTATAAGTTCTTTATAAATTTGGGGTAGTAGCCCCTTTTCAGATGTGTCAGCAAATAGGTTTCCCATTCAGTTGGTTGTCTTTTTATTTTGTTGATTTTTTTGTGTGTGCAAAAACTTTGTATTTTGATGTAGTTTCATTTGTTTATTTTTTCCTTTGTTTTCCTAGATTGAGGAGATATATTAAAAAATGTTGCTACAAGCTAATTCTGAGATTTAACAGCTTATGTTTTCTTCTGAGATTTTTATTGTTTTGAATCTAACATTTAAGTCTATAATCCATTTTGAATTTATTGTTGTGTGTGGTATAAGAGAGTGGTCTAATTTCATTTTTCTGCATGTATCTGTCCAGTTTCCCCAACACCATTTATTGAATAAACTATTTTTAGCCCATTGTATGTGCTTGATTCTTCTGTCAAATATTAACTGTAAAGGTGTTTATCTGGTCTCTCTATTCCATTCCATTGATTTATATGTCTGTTTTTATGCCAGTACCATGCAGTTTTGATTACTATGGCCTTAGAGTATAGTTTGATATTAGGTAGCATGATTCTTCCAACTTTGGTCTTTCTGAAAATTGTTGTTGCTCTTCAGGTTTATTTGTGGTTCCATTTTTTAAATATTTCTTCTAGTTCTGTGAAATAGATCATTGATATCTTTTTAAATGTATTTTATTGATTATGCTATTACAGCTGTCCTATTTCCCCCCTTCATTCCCCTCCACCCTGCACACCCATCCCCCACCCACATTCCCCCCTTTAGTTCATGTCCATGTGTCATAAGTTCTTTAGCTTCTACATTTCCCATACTATTCTTGCCCTTCCCCTGTCTATTTTCTACCGAGCTTCTATGCTACTTATTCTCCATACCTTTTCCCCCCTCTCCTCCTCCCACTCAACTGTTGCTAACCCTCGATGTGATCTCCATTTCTGTGATTCTGTTCCTGTTCTAGTTGTGTGCTAAGTTTCTTTTCATTTTTGTTTTAGGTGTGGTTGTTAATAATTGTGAATATGCTGTTGTTTTACTGTACATGTTTTTTATCTTCTTTTTCTTAGATAAATCTCTTTAACATTTTGTAGAATAAGGGCTTGGTGATGATGAACTCCTTTAACTTGACCTTATCTGAGAAGCACTTTATCTGCCCTTCCTTTCTAAATGAAAGCTTTGCTGGATAGAGCAATCTGGGATGTAGGTCCTTGCCTTTCATGACTTGGAATACTTCTTTCCCGCCCCTTCTTGCCTATAAGATCTCTTTTGAGAAATCAGCTGACAGTCTGATGGGAACTCCTTTGTGGGTCACTGTCTCCTTGTCTCTTGCTGCTTCTAGAATTCTCTCCTTCATTTTTACCTTGGCTAATGTAATTATGGTGTGCCTTAGTGTGTTCCTCCTTGGGTCCAACTTCTCTGGGACTGTCTGAGCTTCCTGGACTTCCTGGAAGTCTATTTCCTTTGCCAGAATGGGGAAGTTCTCCTTTATTATTTGTTCAAATAAGTTTTCCACTTGTTGCTCTTCCTCTTCTCCTTCTGGTACCCCTATAATTCGGATGTTGGAACATCTCAAGATGTCCTGGAGGTTCCTAAGCCTCTCCTTATTTTTTTTTGAATTCTTATTTCTTCAGTCTTTTCTGATTGTATGCTTTTTTCTTCTTTCTGGTCCACTCCATTGATTTGAGACTCAGCTTTCATTCCATCACTATTGGTTCCCTGTGCATTTTTCTTCATTTCACTTATTGTAGCCTTCATTTATTCATCTAATTTTCTACCAAAATCAACCAATTGTGTGAGCATCCTGATCACCGGTGCTTTGAACTGTGCATCTGATAAGTTGGCTATCTCTCAGTGGCTTAAAAAAACTGCATCTTGGGCTTTCCATTCTGTTTGAGCCATCTTTTATTCCCCCCCTTTGGTCTGCTTGTGCCTGTTATGTGTGAGGGGCAGAGCCTTAGGTATTCACCAGGGTGGGGCACCCCAGTCACTGGGTTGTGACATTGTATGTGGGGGCAGTGTCCGAGAGGGAACAATGATGCTTGCTCCGCTCTTCATTGGACCTCAGTCCTTTCTGCTGCTTCCCCCCAAGCAAACTGGACCCCTCTGGTGCCAATTTCCATGTGGATGGGCTTATGCATGCTGTGGGAACCTCCAAGGACCTCTCCTGAGAGGCTGGGAGTCCCTCCCTGCTCCTCAATCCCCACAGGTGTCTTCAATCAGTGCCCCAAGGCTCTGTTTCCCAGCGCTGTGATTCTGGGTTGCTCACAGTGCCTTGCTTCACAATTGCCACCTTGCTGGGTCTACTGGTTGTCACCCCTCGGCCGGGGTCTGCTAGATGCCACTTGCGTGCTCAGGGTCCACCCAGTGCTGTCTTGCGCACCCTGGAAACCTCACGCACCCAGTCCCAATGCTCTCTGCTCTCCATGCCACGACCAGCGCCCAGCAGTCTGACTCTGCCCCTCCTACTGGTCAGAATGAATGCGTCTATTTTCTTGGTCCGACTTCCATTCAGATCAGTTTTCTGTCAGTTTTGGTTGTTATTCTGTTTCTAAATTCTTGTTGTCTCTATCTTGGTTGTGTGGGAGGCACAGTGTTGCTACCTATGCCTCCATCTTGGCCGGAAGATCCAGATCATTGGTATTTTGATAGGAATTGTGCTGAAACTATAAATTGCTTTGTGTAGTATGGACATTTTAATGATGTTAAGTCTTCCTATCTGTGAAGCAGTATATGCTTCC
This sequence comes from Tonatia bakeri, assembly GCA_004024845.1. NCBI lineage: Eukaryota > Metazoa > Chordata > Mammalia > Chiroptera > Phyllostomidae > Tonatia > Tonatia bakeri. The sequence continues at coordinate 23,831 of PVIA01011488.1, read as the reverse complement.
ACTTATTTATATCTTCTTCAATTTCTTTCTTCAGTGTGTTATAATTTTCCAAGTACAGATCTTTTACATTCTTGGTTAAATTTATTTCTAGGTATTTTATTATTTTTAAAGCAATGATGGATGGGAGTATTTTCTTAATTTTCCTTCTGATAGTTCACTATTTGCATAAAAATGCAACTAATTTCTGAATATTAATTTTGTATCCCTATACTTTACTGAATTCATTTATCAATTACAGTAGTTTCTTGGTGGAATCTTTGCAGTTCTCTATGTGCAATATCATGTCATCTGCAAATAATGAGTTTTACTTCTTCCTTTCCAATTTGGATGCCTTTTATTTCTTCTTCTTGTCTGATTGCTGTGGTGAGGACTTCCTGTACTATGTTGAATGATTGAGGTGAAAGCAGACATTCCTACCGTGTTCCCAATCTTAAGGAGAACTCTGGTAGTTTTTTCCCATTTAGTATGATGCTGGCAGTGGGTTTGCCAATATGGCCTTTATTACATTTAGGTATGTTCTCTCTATTCCCACTTTACTGAGAGTTCTTACTTATAAATGGGTGCTGGATTTTATCAAATGCTTTTTCTGCATCTATTGATATGATCATGTGGTTTTTACTCTTAACTTTTTTATGTGGTGTGTCAGGTTTATTGATTTGTGAATATCGTACCAATCTTGCATCCTCAGAATAAGTGTCACTTGATTGCAGTGCATGATCTTTTTGATGTGTCGCTGTATTTGGTTTGCTAATATTTTGTTGAGGATTTTAGCATCTAAGTTCATTAGGGATAATGGCCCATAATTTTCCTTTTTTGTACTGTCTTTATCTGGTTTTGGAGTTAGGATCATGCTGGCCTCATGAAATGAACTTGGTAGTCTTCCTTCCTCTTGAATTTTTTGGAATAGTTTGAGAAAAAGCGGTGTTAGTTCTCAGAATGTTTGATAAAATTCACTCTGAGGTCATCTGGTTCAGGGCTTTTGTTTTTTGGAAGTTTTTTTAAATTACTGCCTCAATTTCACTAGGTGTAGTTCCCATATTTTTCAGACCATAAGACACACCTAGGTTTTAGAGGAGGAAAATAAGAAAAAAATTTTGAAGAAAAAGTTGTGGTAAAATATTTAATAAAGGAAATAACACAATATTTCACCAATGTAAATGTAAAGCTACATTCAGACTATAAGATGTGCCCCCATTTTCCTCCCAAATTTGGGGGGAAGTACGTCTTCTAGTCCAAAAAAATATGGTATGTCTATTCAGATTCTCTGATTCTTCCTGATTTAGTTTTGGAATATTGTATATTTCTAGGATTTTATTCATTTCCAGGTTCAATTTGTTGGCATATTGTTGTTCAGATTTTCTTACAATCCTTTGTATTTCTTTGGTGTCAGTTTTTATTTCTCCTCTTTCATTTCTGATTTTATTTATTTTGGGTCCTTCCGATTTAATCTTGATGAGTTTGGTTAAAGGTTTGTCAGTCTTGTTTATCTTTTCCAAGAACCAACTATTGATCTATACTATTGTTTCTTTACACTCTATTTCATTTATTTCTGCTCTGATCTTTATTATTTCCTCCCTTCTATTCACTTTGGGCTTTGTTTGTTGTTCTTTTTCAAGTTCCTTTAAGTGTAAAGTCAGATTGTTTGAGTTTTTTTCTTCTTTCTTGAGATGAGCCTAAATGCTATTAATTTCCCACTTAGGACTGCTTTTACTCTGTGTGAGAGATAGATGACCCTCCAGCTCTTGTCCTGATGCCAGACTATTCAGTTCCTTTCCATGATGTTCTTGATGCCTCAGTGCCAAAACTCAAAGTCTAAGTAAGTTCATTTGCAGGCCCTTTCAGAGGAACTACTTGGGATTCTAGCAACCCAGTGGTCTCATTCAACCACAATCTGAGCTGGTTTTTACAGCCAGAAGTTACAAGGATCTCTTCCTGGCACTAGAACCCTGTGTGGGAGTCCTGGTTTGGGGTGGAACCCCTTGCTCCTCAGTTGAGATATTCTTCCCCATTAAAAAAAAAAAGATTTTATTTATTTACTTTTAGAGAGAGGGGAAGGGAGGGAGAGAAAGAGGGAGAGAAACATCAATGTATGGTTACCTGTTGTGCACCTTCTGCTGGAGACCTGACCTGCAACCCAGGCATGTGCCCTGACTGGGAATCAAACCAGCAACCTTTTGCTTCGCAGTCTGGCACTCAATCCACTTAGCCACACCAGCCAGGGCTCCTTCCCCATTTTTATCCAGTGAATGTGGGTATGGGGCAGCCCATTCTGAGTCTCTGTCCCTACCAGTCTCAGTGTAGCTCCTTCTTCATATCTTTAGTTGTAGGACTTCCGTTCAGCCAAATGTCAGGTGGTTCTGAAGGACAGTTGTTCTGTAATTTATTGTAATTTTGATGTGTTTGTGGGAAGATATGAGTCACATTTACCTACACCACCATCTTGACTGGCACCTAACCCTGCAGTCTTGAAAAACTATCCATTAAAGCAAAGTTCTAACAAAGGGAAGTTGAACTAGTCTAAAATTCCCCATTTCAAACATGTTGGCCCTAATCCATCACACAGAGAATACACCTGTGCTCAGACAGAGAGGGTGGGAGCGAAGACAGATCTCACCAAGAAAAGGTTGTTCAGCTTCAGTGAGCAGGGAGAGCCCCAAAGCTTCCTCACAACCCTGCCGTCTATGACGCCCGAGGCAGAGTGGACAACATGGGACTTGCAATGCAGATCTTCCCACATGCCAACAGTTGGGTTCTGATAAGTGGGGTGAAAATAAATGCTGATCTGAGCCTTACAAAATGCAGTGGAAATCTCCAGATGAGAAAGGTGGTGGGAAGGATGTTCCATGAAAGTAAGAATCACCTAAAAGAACATAGAACTGAATGAAAAAAGAACTGGCTTGTCCCACAAATTATGAGAACCTCACCCCATAAAAGTGTCATGTTTTTAGAGATAATGGGGGAAAATAAGCCTATAAGCACTCTGGGGCCAGATGGCGAATGGTGTTTTTTTTATTTTTGTTTTCCTGTGTGTATGTGTTGTTGTTGGTTTTTGGGGTTTTTTTTGTTTTTTTGTTGTTGTTTTTTGCCAATGTAGTAAATAATGTAGATGCAGCATTTTTTTTAGTAGGTTAAGTGATAGTCCTAGCACAGAAGCCATGTCATGAACCAAAACCCAGCAATTTTCTTCCCAAAATGATTATCTGAGAGTAAATGAGAACAATAATAACTTTTGCTCATACATCCCCTAACAGAGTTTGTACATTTTTAGGTTGACATCAGCCAATTTTTTTATTGGTTTAGATAGTTCAAAGGAATATGTTAATGTGTGTTATTTACCATGTTTTTGCCTCACATATTTATCAAATTTTGGAGCTCTAAGCTTGCTTTATTCAATTTTGAAAAAACTTCACCCACGTAACTCCATGAGCTAGTCCTCATTTTTAAACTAACCAGCCTAGACTAATTTTCATTTGAAAACACTGCTTTATTTCTTCTTAATTAAATTTGTTAAAAATGAATCCCTGTGATACCTTGTCAAGCCTGGATTCTAACTGAAAAAGACATCGACAGAGAGGTGGGAAACAGAGGGGAGGGAAACCGAGGAGACGGGGAAGACATGTTTGCAATCTCGAGAAATACAGGCAATGCTGCCTTCAGTATTTCCTGCATAAGCCCTCTTGGAACTCTCTGCCATGAATGATACTTTTTAAGTTATTCCTGTTTTGTTTCCTTTTGTTTGCACCTAGAGCAATGCTTCTTAGTAAATTCAGGGTCAGTGAAAGGAACACGTGTTACGTCATGAAGCAGAAGAAGGTCGACCTGATGACGAGGGAGGTGGGGATGGAGAACTGTGGTCGGCTCCTGGGCTCAGAGGCCTTTCAGGAAGAAAGACTGTGAAAGAGGAAGCACGCCTCCCACAGCCCCTCTCAAATGCGATCTCTCGGTTTCCGTGTGACACCTCTCACACAGCCTGTGGGAATTTCAGAAATTATTTTAACTTTGGGGTGAAGGATGAGACAGACAGGAACTACCTGTTTTGTGACCCTAGAAATTGTGAACACGTTGCCCAAAAGATCGTTGGATACTCAGTGAGCAAACCTCCCCTGTGCACCCCGAGTACCTAAAATGTTCCCAGAGTGGGAGGAGGAGGAGTAAGAAGCTGTGGAGACTGTGACACACAAGTCCTTCCACAGACAGACTCAGAATCATCACTGTCCTCCAACAAAAGGGCCTTAACTTAAACCAGCACACAGGGAACATCAGGAGGGCTTGCTGGGAGCTCGCTGCGCGCTGGGCTCACTGCTCCATGAGGGTGGTTCACCAGGGCTTCCCTGCTGGTTGGAGCTTGCGGAGAACAGGGGGGCTTCTGTCACCACAAAAAGGAGCGAGAAAGGGTAACTAGGGGAGGCAATGGAGCTGTACCTAACCTTATTGTGGTGATCAATTTGCAGTAGATACCTGTACCAAATCTTCACATTACACACCTTAAACACACATGTTAGCTATCAATTATATCCTGACAAAGATGGGGAGTAAAAACAGTGAGAGCCTGAGGAGCCCATGTGAAGGAATTTCCACGAGGTCAGCAATAAAGCAAAGTGCACGGAAACTATACAACATTGCCTGTCTTGTTAACACACAGGCTGAAAACACGTAAAGTATGCAGCTGAGACTTGAACAACGTGGTGGTTAGGAGTGCAGACCCCTGTTGCTGTCAAAAATCCATGTATAACTTTTGACTCCCAAAACTTAAGTATTCCCTCAGTATCTGTGGGGAATAGGTTCTGGGATCCTCTGTGAACCCCAAAACCCACGGACACTCAAGTCCCCTGTATACAATGGCATTAATCAGTACACACAGTCAGCCTTCCACATCTGTGGATTTGCTGTTGCTGGTCAAACACTGTACAGTATTTACTGAAGAAAAATCTGTGGATAAGAGGGCATCACAGTTCAAAGCCGGGTTATTCAAGTGTCAACTTCATCATTTACAGAACAGATATAACATAATTTACACCACTTTTTGATAAATCTTGGAACTGAGTGAAAACTGTCCTTTCCTTTAAAGAAAACATTTGTCTTATTCTTAATTTGCAAAGAATTAACAATAAGGTCCAAACTTACTGATCAGTAGGTTTTCCTGTCCAGTCTTCCAGCACAAACAACAGCCCCTTTGTGAGACCTGCAACATGCACCCACAGCAACCTCTGGCCCCTGATATGTAACATCATTATATAATTTACTTTTTTATTTAAAAAGTCTCCTTAGTTTCTTTTTGATTAAACACATATGTAAAATATGCATCCCTGTGACATCCTTCTCAAATCTGGATTCTAATCCAGAGAAAGGTACTGCAAAAAAATAAAAAGTAGATGACAGGTAAACCCCTTCTATTTACGCTGTATACATAGATTCTATAATTTATGTAGTACACACAGATTCTTTAATTTACATTTATAACATATCATTTATCATGTAAATAAGTGTCTATTTCCCATATGCATGTGTCTAGAACCCTACCAGCACAAAGAACTCCACTGCAGAACTCTTCCACACGTGCAGGCCATCATAGTAACAGGACACACTCTGGGGGGTGGGGCGGGTGAGCAGAAATGGAGGAAGACAAGTCTGGAGACCTGTCCCCAACTTTGCTCAGAATTCTTCCTGCTCCCAGTTTAGCCTGGACAGCACTTCTCATTGGCTACCTGCCTCTCACATCTCATCAGAGCCAGAACAGGCATATCATAAAAACAAAACTTCACATTTAAAGGCCTTTTCACCTAGCTGAACAATTTATTTTTATTTTAATTCAGTGCCCTGATTCTAAGCAGCAAAAGTGTCCTGTGTCACTGCATCCTAAAGCTGGTAAGATAATCACTAGCTGTGTTTTTCTTCCCTACACAGCCTGCGGGCTCAGGTCTCTGTCAGGTTTTTTTGTATAATTATAGCAACTACCCGAAAGCAATGATGAAGGAGTTATTCTAGATATAGATAGATATAAACAAACAAATTACAGTTCATGGTCACATTCAATAAATGGCGTTGGAAAAATTCAACAGATACATGCCAAAAAAAAAAAAAAATAGACCAGCTTCTCACACCATATACAAGAACTAGCTCAAAACGGATTAAAGACTTAAGTGTAAGACCCAAGTTATAATTCAGGGTCATATTCTCCAATGATCTGAAAATCTTTTAAAAGTATAATGTTTCCCTAACAAATTAAAACTGGTTGTGATAAGCTATCTTTCATACTATGTCTCTCATAAAGAGTACTATTAAAGTATTCTAGTTCCTTTTTTATCAGTCTTTCTATTCTCCTTTTCTTACTTTTCAAATGTAGTTACCCTTCCTAGACTTATATTTCTTCACTCCCAACTTTACATTATAAGCTTTTATTTTTCCAATTTGGTTTTCCCATATGGCTTCCCACTTGGTAATCTGAAAACGCAGGCCTTATACATCAAGTGTTAGTTTTGAAACACTTTTTCTACTGAAACAATCCTTCATTCTTCTTTCACTAGGAGCTAACTACCTTGTCGTCTTCACAACGCCTCGCAGACGTGAAAGTATAACCACTGATTCATGCCCAAATGACTGGTATGAAGTAGCCTGAAACATTAATCTGTGCACAAATACCTGATGGCCTGACTAATTATGTGGATTTATTGAGACAGATTGAAACTTTCATTACTTTTAATTGATTAGAATAGATGCCAAGGAGACCAAATCATAGTTGCTACTGATTTGTGATCTAATCATCTTCTTTTTATTTCTGAACAAAGCTTAGCCATAAGTCCAGTGAAAGTCTCATTATACCAATCCAGAATCATACCACAGGTGTGCTATGGGCACTGCCATTTGAGGGGACAGGCTGAGGGCACCGAGGACGACAGCGGTCCATCACTGCCTCATGCTGTTTGTGTGTCCAGATGGAGAGGGGTCAGACACAGCAGTGGTGTGTCTGTGGTGTGACCATGAACCATCCTGTCCAGTGTCAGCAAGAGGGCCGGTGTCTGTAAGAGGATAACGATGCCAGGCTGACCACCACCACGTCCAGGGTGCCTCCCAGTGAAGGTTCCATCATTCTGAAGCATTCTCTTGTTGCCTTTTCTCTTCCTTCCCAATCATTCTAACAATTCTATTTTTATACTCATGCAATTATTTACTAAGTGTCTGTTTTCCTACACCATTCTGATAGCATCATATAGACCCACATATATTTTTATAGTTTTAATGAGGCATAATTTGCATACAACAAAGTTCACCCATTTTAATACACAGTTTGATGAGTTTTTATAAATACAGGCAGGTGGACAACTATCATACTAATCAAGACACAGAAAAATCCACCCCAAACACTTGTGTGGGCCAAATAATTCTATTTATGCTTTATCATCACTTATTGTATTGCATGGCATAGAGTGAGAGTTCTTTTAATATCTGCTGATGGGTCATGGAAGGAAGGGAAGCAGGAAGGAATAAAGTATAAACTACCATTTGCTCAGTTTTAAAAAGACAAAAGGCCCTGTTTTCAGGCCCTCTTTGCCAGAATTAGCTGGACCCCATAGAACATTATTGACTCTTGTTGTATGAGCCTCTATCCTCAGGACTAGAAAATTACTGGAAGCACCCTGAAGGCACAAAGATTTCAAGAACTTACAAAACAGGACACACCAGACTGCAAAGCCTGGACCCTGCACCCAAAGATAACATTGAAACAGGCTGCAGCCTGTGCAAGACTAACGGAACCCCCTGTTCTACAACCACCCATTACCCAACTACAACCCCCTCACCCTTTATAACCCAATAAAAGCCTAAAGCCCTAACCCCTCAGGGCTGGTGCATTTCTCCATTTCTCCAACCCTAGCCCCTTTCCTCCCTTGGAAAGTGAATAAACATTGCTCTTTGTATTTCCTTCTCACCGTGAATTCTTTCATGACCACCCTAACAAGTATTGTATCAGGAACAATATTTGTATATTTATTTCAGTTTTTCTCATAAAAATCTGCTGGTCATTTTTTTGTTATTTCTACTTTACAGATAATGAGACTGAGCCTCAGGAAACTTATATAACTCACTCAAGGTACAATAGGTAATAAGTGGATGATGGGGTTTGAATACAGTTCATTTGACTACAAAAGTCACTTTTAACCACCACTTTCTACTGGCCTCATGTTAAAGAAATACTGTCTAGAGATCTTGTGGTTATCTGCATAAATCTTTCTCTCCTGTGATCTTAACCACAGATAAAACAAGAAATTGCAGATACAGACAATCCACTACATGGCCTCCTCCTCCACAAGAGGGTCTTCCAGTGCGTCGTAAGCAGAACAGGACCTCCCTTGTCCACTGCCTGTAGCCATAGCCATTGTTCAGTATCATTCATTTGATCAATAAATGTATTCATCTGTTCACTGTTAGTTCACTTATTTATCTGTTATGTTGATACCAGCACAGACTGCTTCAGGTCACATCCTTCCAGAGGTTGTTGTTACTAATGTCAACAGCTTTATTAAAACCTGTAATAATTTTAAGTAAGAAAAATGAGAAAACCTTCTTAAAAGGTTTGTCCAATTAGGTTCAGCTTCCTAAAGCATAAAACCCAAATCAGTGCTATAAAGAAAATGGAAGCTCATCACTCTCACATCAAAGAAGCTGGAGGTCAGCAGCTCAGGTCACTTGCATGACCATAAGGTACTCTGAATGCTCACCAGCTGTATTGTGCAGGTTTTATCTTCAAGGTTGCTTCAAGGTCAAATATGCCTGCAAGGGCTCCAGCCATCAACTCTACACTGCATATATGAAAATGGAGAAAGGAGGATTGACAAATATTTCTGTAAGGTTTCTCAGCACCTCATTCATCTTTCTCTTCCTTTATGTATCAAAGAAACCAAAAACTTAACTCACAGGGTGCCTTGCCATCTGGAGTCACAACTAGCAATTTCTCAGCACAAAACTGTCTACTCCATATCATTTTTTAAATTTCAAGATATATAAGCCTCTGTGTCTCTGGAAAGCATTCCAGCTGCATGTCAGGACAGTTCGTAGTTGTCTCACGTCCCACCTCTGGCTCTCCATGGGAGAGACCACAGCAGAGCAATGCTGAGAAGCGGAATTTTCTGACTTCATCACCCAAGCACAGTCTCCACTCTACTTTTGGGAAGGACCTCTCTCTTCCCTCTAGTCCTGGACAAAAGTCTTCCTAAAACTCCAGAACATAAAAATGAATCTTATCCTGCTATAACATCACCTGACACCCACTCAGACACCTAGAACTAGAAGCCACAGATGGTCAAGTCAAAACCTGGAGAGGAACAGGAACTGTACAAAGGGCATCACTGTTCATGGTGGTTCCTAGTACTAGTGTGGGTTCACGAGACTCAGAGCTCATGGAGTAAGACTTACACCACGTCATGCTGGCTGCTCACTGAAAGACTCTTCTGTCCTCTCCATATAACAAACAGAACAGGCAACTGAGACCATGTGTAGTCATCAGAAAAAATTTCAAAGTTATTATTCGGTGCTAGTTACTGTTCTGAGTGCTTTACAAAACCACCTCATTCTGCACTTGCAGCAGCCGGTGAAGGGTAGTACTAGTATTTCTCTAGTCTGTGCTGGAGACCGCTGGTCTCCCCTGGTCTATGCTAGAGACCAAGGAGCCAGTGAGGCACAGAGAGGTCAGGTAACCTGCTTAAAGCCACACAGAAGTGAGTGGTGAGCTCAGGACTGAAGCCTGCGTAGTGCTCACACCTGACTGAATGACATGTTATACAAGTTACTCTTCTACTCTGACTTTAGGGCAACCCCTACCTGCCTCAAAGTTAAAAACACAGAGTCTTCATCCCCAGTTACTGGTCCATTTCCTCTGGTTTCTATCATTTGTCATTAATTGCAAGTATTCCAGGTTCACACACTACCTCAATTACCAGCTGGCCCTCAGATATTAATGACACAAAACATCAGGGAAACTTCCCAACCAGAGCAGAGCAAGGTTTTCCTCTCAGCATCTCAAGAGAAAGAGTAGAGCCCTTATAGAACTGAATGGAGAGAATGAGATCAAGTTTAACCTGATAAAGTTAAAAAGGAATACAACACGAGGATGGCTCACCACCTAAGAAACTTAACCTCAGCAGTAACCTCCACAACAACAAGCAAATGAGCTGCAGGTGCTCCAGGGACAAAAACCAAGGTGCATCTGCAGAGCTCACTTGTTGCCAGACAGAACCCAGAGAGTCCTGTGCCTCCTGAGCTCTCATGGAAGACACTCTTCTGGACTGAGAATGCTCTCTCCACACCTGCTTAGAAGGGGAGGTTTAGATAAGGGCAGGGTCCCAGCAGCCTCATCAGAGCAACCAGGTGATATCTTCCTGGAATACAAAGGGCATTTCCAATGACTCCATCCCTAAATGTCTTTCCTCAGCTATGATCACCATAGTCTGACTCCATTCCTTAACCAAGCCCTCTGGAAGTCAGGGAACCATGGAGGTAAGTGCTTAGTCCTCTGCTCCGGAGAAGCCAAAGTCTGCACAATGCAATAAAGGTGGGTCAGACTGGAGCAGTAGGGGAGCTGGACTATGCTGGAGACCAAGAGACATGGAACAGAGGACAGGTGGGTTAGGGACCAATGGCTGTGCATGAAGCATCAGCAAGTTTGAAACTGTGTACTTCAGGCTAGAAGAGGGCAGGAGCAGAACATACTGTCCCTGTCTCTCGGTGGACCAACTGTGTTACAGTCATCAGGAGTGTGAGTGTTGCCCACAGTGTGTGAGGACCTCCTGTCTGCTTCTCCTCAATGTTTTTAACAATGCTGAGTCACTGTCACAAAAGCAATATTAAGCCCAGCAAGGCTGTGAAAAGAGAGGAACAGAGTAATGCAAATAGTACCAGTCTCTAGAGAAAGCAAGCTTTGAGCTGTATTTTAGCAGCAAACTGGAATATTTAGAAAACAAAGGCAATGAGTCTCAGTGGGAAGCCAGTCTGTGCAGGAGGGAACTGTCCCTGTCTTAGTGACAGGCAATGCCTATAGTACTGGCCACCTCCCTGTGTGCTGTGTCTCTTCTCTTTGGGGTCCTGGAGGCCAGCCTGCTGTGTTCCAGCTCATCCCCCTCTCCCTCCCCTCCCACCACCACCAGAGAGAACCACAGACGGGCCCAGGACCCTGTGTGCCATACAGAAGGAGCTGTTTGTTAACAAACTCAGTAATCATTCCATGAATTGCATTACTCACACATTCTAAGTGCTGTGAACAACGTACATGCTTGTTTTTAAAGAAATTTCAATCTCCACAAAAATAAAATTTAATATATTAGAAACTAGTAGCAAACAATACAGCACATCATTAAGTTTTCTCTTAGGCAAGGTCTTAATTACTTTTCAGCTCCACATGGAATTCAACAAAGAGTCGTGCATGTACACGGGGCTGTGGATCCTTCAGAGGCCGTGAGGTCCTGAGTCCGGGGTTACAACATCTGGGCCTGTATGGAGGTACCGTATGCCCCGTATGAGCCAGCAATGGGGGCTTGAATGGCTCAGCTCATGGAGTCTTGCTGCAGTGCCGACCTGGAGAAGGAGGATGTGCCTCACCCTTCTGAAGTCTCAGTCTGCCCCACTGCTGGCGCAGGGCAAGCGACGGCGCATGCCTGGTGCCTGGTGCGCAGACTGAGGGCGATGGTGCTCTGATGCTGGTTGGTACCCTTCTGTCACTATTTGTTAAGGAAATGCTGTTTCATCTCCAAAATTAAAGCATTTTGAAAAGTTATGCCTGAGTGCCCCATGAAGTTATGGTTGTCTGTGCTTCAGTGCTTCTGTATGGGGAGCCTCCAGGAGACGGTCCATGGTAGGGGATCAGTGAGGACACTTTATGAGGAAGCTGCTCCTTAAGGCTGGGGCACATCTGGGCATGGTGCCCAAGGAGCACCACTGATGGTGGCAGCAGCAGGAAGTAGCTACTCAGGACACTTCCTGCGAGCGCCTCCCTCCCTCCCTTCGTCTGCCTCTCCATAAAAGGCGCTCCAGCCCACTGCAATGTTTTCTCATTACCCAGGATGTGACACCCATGACATGGCAGTGAGTCTGGAATGGCTGCAACATTAGTAGCTGGTGGGAGCTGGTGGGACCTCCAGCAGGCAGAGGTCCGGGCTGATGGCCTGAGTCTCCCCAGCCATGAAAGGGTGGGGGGTGGTACAGTTGGCTGCTTTGGGGGCTGTGACGCACAGAGAACCCATTGATGCAGCTACTCCTGCTGCTGCCACCATCATCTCCCTTTCTGGTGCCAGTTACATCCAAAAGCAGCTGGTTTTTAACTTAATATTATGTGGCCAAAAATGTATTGCTGAGCTGAGATCAAAGAAGACCATGTACTTAGAAGGTTTTAAATACTCAAAGCAAAGGCCACTTCAACTATTTCATTCATGAACCAGTCTGTTCAAAGGGTCAAGTGAAAAGTACAAGTCAGTAGATGCAGCTGATTGTGTCCTCTGGCATTTTCAAAGGCTTCTGACTGCTGTGTCAGCTTCGTGAGACAGGGAAGCCACTGCAGGGATGCTTCCCCTGCATCCTCTCCAATGCCTGCCAAGGGCGAAGTTACTTCCCCCCAGAGAAGGCAACTGGGGAAAAGACTCACTTTCTTTGCATCAATAATTCAGCATATTTGGTTTCAATCCCCACGAGTTGCTAGCTCTTCTCTGGGATGTCGTGGGGTGCAGCACCCAGTCATGTCAGGGTCCCATGTCCACTCCTCAGAACCTTTCACCTGGCTGGTGAACCATGGAGAAAGTGCACATGACTTCAGGCCTCAGAGAGAAGCTGGGGAGGTCCCAGAGGAAGTGGGCCACATCCAGGCAAGATCTGGGTGGCTCCAGCACTGGTACTGAGCAGGCTCTGGCCTCTTGAACTGCAGGTAAGGAGTTGAAGCAAGCACCTGCAGATCCTGTGGCCAGGCAGAGTGGGGCCTGACAGGTAGGGCCTAGGTGTCCTGGAACACACCCCTCATGGGGGGCCAGCAGACGGAGGCCCCAGGGGCTAGGAAGTCATGAAGGGACTGGCCAGCCATTGGGGCCCGACACTTGCCCTTTGATCTCTCTTCCCACACTCCAGACTTGGCACATGCGCCTTTCTCTGCTGACATTTCCATAGACATCAGAACTCCTGGCTACAGTTAGTTCAATGCATGCTAGAGACCCAGAGGAGCAGGGAGCAAAGGAGAAGCTCTCTCATTTCTGCTCTATTCTCAGTTTATTTAGCGCACAACTGGCTCTAGATGAATAATTTGATTTCTAAGTTTCGTCGACGATTTTGCTGCTAGTGCTGTCACCATCCCTTGCCCAGTGGCCACCATCCAGTGGTTTTTCCTGTCCATTGCGATGATGCCCTGCCTGGCCGGGACCACCCCGCTGCTCCTGCACCTGCTATGGGCCCTGATCACAGGGATTGTGCACCTGTAGCTTCTGGCTTTTACATCACAACGAGAAGGCAGTGTCCTCTTCTGAAGATGACGCGCTCCCCTGTAGGGATTCTCCCCTCGGTGAACTGGAAGGACTCTCCAAAGAAGCTTGTGCTGTCTGCTCGAAATTCTAGAGTGTTTGGACCCTCAAGAACTGCCTGTATCCCCGCTCCAAAGCAAAGATTTTCTCACCTGCCTTCACCACCTGAGCAGGGATTCGAGACTGTGAAGCTGGGCCCACCTGATAACATCCCATGCCCTGGCCCAAAGGAAATGGAGGTGAAAGTCCAGGAAGAATCCACAAAAGGGATGGCAAAGACCAAAAACAATCAGGTGTGGAACAGTGAACAGAACGACCAAGACAGTCCTGATAAAGGGGAGATCTACCACTTGTACCTAGGTCCTTGAAGACCAAGGGCATCCCCACCTCCCACAAGTGCAGTCCTGGGGACTCTGGACCTCGATCCCAAGCACCCATAAAACAGCTTGAGTGGGAAAGCCCAGGTGTCTCCCATGGGTTCCTCCAAAGGTTGGGAGGTCACAAGCCCTTACAGCCCTGCGGGGGATGTCCTGCCTCCTCTGATGCCTAATTCAGAAGGATGAATGCCCTCTCTGACCCCAACCCCAGACGGCAGAGAAAAGGGGGCTTCAGGGACGGGTTCAGGGGATCATCCCGGGACAAGCTGCCCGCTGCCCATTGTCTTAGAGTTTAGGACATGCGTGCCTGTGAAGAAAGAAGGGCGGGGGGGAGAAGAAGGGAAAGCGACTGTTGTTGGCTGCTCCCTAGAGGGAGAGCACAGGTGGGCTGGGTCCTTTGTCTTGAGGCTTTTACCTCTCTCTTGCAGGTTTAAATACTAGGAGAGGTCTCAGGGGAGCTTTTCAGCAGAATACGCATCAGTTCTCTAGGTTCACCCTTTCCAGGTCATGGTCTCCACTGATTGGTCAGTGGCAGGGCAGGGGGTCTTCAGTCATTGTAGCTGGTCCTGGTTCAGTGTGACCTATTTATGTTGGCCACCGGATCTTGCTGCTTTTCTGGGCCTGGAGCTGAAACACAACTTAGGCCTGGATGTTGTCTCTGGAGAGGAAAGGCCAGGGGAGGAGAGGTTGCCCTGGGGATGGGGTCCTTTTTATCTCAGTTTTGCCCCCTGCCAGGCAGTCTGGGCCTTCTACCTGCTTACCACCTGAACCTACCTAGCTGTAAATTGCTCGGCCATTGTGTTCAGCTATCTGTCTCAGTTTCCCTATTCTACTTGCCAAGGAATTTTCCTAGCTTCTTACTATCCTGCCTCATTACCCCCTCAGAGACTCCCATCCCTAAAATCTTTTAAGAGTGATGAGGGAGGAGGGTTTACTTCTCTTTAGTAACTGCTTCCTGCTGACAAGGGTCGAGGTCCCTGCCTGTGTTGGGTGTGGAAGTCTCTCCCTGTCTAATCTAAGAGAGACCAGAGAATGGGACCTGAGACTGGAACAGAGAGGTTCTTAGCTAATTCTTCCAAAGCAGGGATAGCCTGGAATCTTAAAACATCTTCCTCTTGATATGGAATTGTTGTATCCAACTCAACCATCTAGTCCTGACAACAAGTCAATCCAGTCAAACCACTGACTCTCATCTTAGGCGGGGGTGATGTAGAGGGGCTTCCAAAGTGAGGCCCATACTATGCTAACCAGCAATCAGGTAAATAAGGTCATAGTGCACACTCTATGAAAAGGGAAAGAACACAAAGTTTAAAGAACATAGAAAGTCATAAACCAGTTTCTGAGTCAGCAAGACTGTCAGTTGACAAGACTTCCAAATTTCACTGGTATGAAATTAAGCAGTAACAATCTGACAAATCCTTTGTCCACAGTTTAAAAATCTCTGGTGATGCCATCAGGTCCGCAGGTAACTTCTGTATGACTGACACTGTACCAGCCGTTCTCTTGCTTGGTCATGTTTCAAGGTTGCTTTTCCAGGTAAGGAATGAAGCTTATTTTCCTGAAAGATGGCAAGGAAAGAACCTCAAGACATTTTGGGGACCTCAAGAACTTGAAGAATCTACCCAAACCTATAGTAAGGGCAGAATTGCAAAGTAGTTTAGAGCTGTGTTTCTCAAACTTTAAGGTGCCAACAACCTGGGGATCTTTCTAAAAATGCACATCTTCAGTAGGTCTAGGGTGGGATCTGAGATTCTGCACCTCTCGTTAATTCCCAGGTACCAGAGACACAGCCGGCCTGGGGACCACATTTTGAGTGCAGTGAGGACTTAGAGGTCAAGATCGAGTCACACTGCTGTGCCTGAATCCCAGCTCCATTGCTTACTGGTTGTGCGCCACTCTCTTCACGTGCCTCTGTGGCATCTGTAAAACAGTGAGGTCATTACAGTGTGGCTGTGAGTATTGTGTGACATAATCCATATGTAGTACTTAGAAAAGTTGCTGGCATGTAGAAAGTACTCAGTACATATTATCTCTTAATATTACAGTAAACTACTAAAAATATATAGTGTACCCCATTAGAAAGACATTTATAGAATTGATTGATGCAGCATAAACACCAAATAAAATTTCATCATTTGTTTCCAGGCAGTCACCAGAACATCATTGTTCATTGAAGGACACTGAATACATGAGTTAGACCCTCTACCAGCTTTATTAAATACCTAAATCTCAAACTACTCTAAATGAATTTGCATGAAGCTGGCTTGGCCTATAATATTTAGAGAGAATAGTTTGTTTCTCTGCAAAAAAAAAAATTTTGTATTGCAGGTATATAGTAAATTACAATGTCTTTATTTGAATAGCTTCCTGTGCATTTAGAAAGCTTCCTTTGTATTTTTGTTTAGAAATGCCATTCTCATCAAATAGAAGTAATAACTAGTATTGTATGAATAATAATAATGACTTTAAAAATTCATCCAAATAAGGGCACTAGTAGAGTTTAAATGTATTTGGAGAATGTGGCCAAAACCTTCACACACAGCTCTACTTTTTAAAACCACTACACAAGGCAGTGCAATTACCGCATACTGCTGAGGACTGGGATTTATAAATGTGTCAGAATTGTGAAGACTTAATAATGATGTGAGATGGGAGGACCCACTGGGTAGGAAAAGTAAAGACCAGAAATGAAGATAAAGCTTCACGGCATCATCCCAAATGAAAACTATAAGAAATTTCTCAAATTCAACACTGCTTGAAAAACAAAGATAAGAGATGACACATACTAGAAAAGAAAGATTGTTTGCCCAGTCACCGATAAAAGAACAGGAAAGGGACACCTGGTGGTTCCATCGGGAAGGAGATGAGAGCTACAAAGGGTTTGAGGTTGGTCAGCACCTTTATGAGTCAACAAGAAAAGATCAATAAACAATTTGCTCCTCTCCTCATCTTTTATTACTCTAACACAGATGTTGAAAAAGACAACTCTGGGACAGACTTTAATATGTTTATTTTCTAAGTTAAACATAGATTCAGTATAGGCAACACAGACCTGCCCTGTGAGATCATGACAGGCAATCAGGAAAGAGAGGGATCTGGGTGAGTAGATTCTCCCTTCTCCCTTCTCCCTTCTCCCTTCTCCCTTCTCCCTTCTCCCTTCTCCCTTCTCCCTTCTCCCTTCTCCCTTCTCCCTTCTCCCTCCTCCTGCACCAGGGTCCTGACTGCTCCTTTAACATCCAGTATGGTATTAAAATACAAGTAACGAGTGTTACTTTAGAAAGCAAGATTTTATTTTTAAAACTCTTCACAGCAGTGATTTATGAAACAGGACTGTCATATGAAGATTTTAAGGCAGAGTCCACCTGTACTCAACAACATTGCAGATTCCTTTATAGCCCATGCTGGGTGGCCCTGGGCAGAACACAGGAAGGGATGACCTTGGCCTGTATCACCTGGGAAACCCCAGAGCCTGCACACCCAATGGAAAACCACAGACCATGTTGGAGCACCACTACCTGCCCCTGAACAGCTGATCCTCCACATAGGGCAGAGGTTGGTGGTCAGTGGCAACAGCCAGTCCTTGCAGCTGACTGGCCTGGGTAAATCCCTCCCATCGATCTTCCTATAGCAACCAAGGCTCAACTACAAGAGGAGGGTATACTCAGCCCACATGAAGGCCACACCTCGAGTATTCATCTTGGGTGATAGAGGAGGCTGTGCCACTGGACCCTACAGGACACCTACTACATTAGGCCATGCTACCAAGACAAAGTGTAAGAGAAGCTCTACCTAATACGTAGGAATAAACATAGGGAGGCTGTCAAAATGAGAAGACAAAGAAACATGGCCCAAATGAAACAACAGATCAAAATTCCAGAAAAAGAGCTAAATGAAATGGACTTAAACAATCTGTCAGATGCAGAGTTTAAAACACTGGTTATAAGGATGCTCAAGAAACTTAATGAGGACCTCAGTGGAATAAAAAAGATTCAGTCAGAAAAGGATACACTAATTGAAATAAAGAACAATTTACAGGGAAACAACAGTAGAGTGGATGAACCCAAGAATCAAATCAATAATTTGGACATAAGGAAGCAAAAAACAACCAATCAAAACAACAAGAAATAAAAAGAATCCAAAAAAAGGATATTGTAAGGAGCCTCTGGGACAATTTCCAGCATTACAGCATTTGCATCATGGGGGTACCAGAAGTAGAAGAGAAAGAACTAGAAACTGGAAATCTATTTGAAAAACTAATGAGAGAAAACTTCCTTAATTTGGTGAAGGAAGTAGACACACAGGTCCAGGAAGTGTTACAGGGTACAGCCAAGAGGGGAACCCCAAACAGGGATTTGGAATGGGGCCCAGAACTCAGGGTGTCCAGGAAATATTAGGATGTCCTCACCACCCCCCTACCTCAGGTGTGGGTTGGGGAAAGGACAAATGGAGCAGGGCCATTGAGAGATGTTTTGCATAGTAACAACTTTGCAGCTAACCTTTGGCATGGTCATTTAACATATCTATAACATTTAACTGGTTACATAGATACATTAAATAGCTGTGGCCATGCTCTGAGCCAGGGTAATGGAAGTAACTTGCCCACCATGACGTAACTGGGGGGCAGGTCCCCCGAGTTACAGCGCCTGCGTGAGAGCTTAGAGAAGATTGGCTCCATGACATGAGGCCAGGCCTGCCCAGACCCACTATGGCAGCCCAGTAAAGCTGGAAGGCTTTGAAGTACTGGCAGGTATAACTGACTGTAGGAGGAGTCGGAAATGGGGCTGCAGAGAAGGATGGGTGCAGGGATTTAAACCCAGACACAGCAGCTATTGGAGAGAGAATCATGCAGTTTTAGCAGAGAGGGGACTCCCGCAGCCATTGTGCAGAGAGAATCACCATGCAGCTTTAGCAGAGAAAAGCCACTCGGCTTTGGCAGAGATCCCGGTGACACAGCTGATGGTGCTGGGAACCGAGGGAGGCCTACCAGCTGAGACAGATTACAGGGAAGAACCAGGGGCTGCCTGAGCCACCAACTTCTATTCCTTTTCCTGAGATACGGTACCCCAGACTGGGCAAAGGGGGAAGGAAGGACTGTGTGTGTTTGTGGGTGTTTTAAAGGACTTTGGGATTTTGGTGAAGACATAAAGTCATTACTCTTAAGTCTGTATAACTTTTGAGTAAATAATTCATTTCCTTTTCACCAATCTCTGGCATTGAGAGATGTCTTTCCTTTGACGGCAGACATAACGAACCTGGGGGTTCCTTTCAGGTAATAGTATATTGGCCCAGGCCCCCCGTTTGTTGTTCTGTAACAGAAGCACAGAGAGTTCCAAACAAGATGGCTGCAAAGAGGCCCACTCCAAGACATGTTGGGGTCTGCCTTGCCTGGTCTCGGGAAGCTGTAACCACCCACAGCTAAGGCTGAGTAAGAGGCCTCCAAACCAGGAGACACTAAGGAGACAAAACTTATTTCCCTGGCATGAATGCTGCCTGTTCTAATGCCTGGCTCCGTTTGCATGATCGGCAGCCAATGACGAGTAACAATTCTCTAGGAAAGAGAATGAACCTAAGACAGACAAGGTCACGTGGGAATGCCCTAAGGGAAGAAACTCAGGGGGCTGTGGAAAAGAAGGGGTGATCGACATCAACCCCTGCCCCCTCAGCTTTGTCAAAGCCTGAGTCCTTGAGAAATCCAAGTCTCCCCCGGCTGCCTTTGTCTCCTCTGCCCAACTCAGGCCTGTGGAAATAACAGGGGTGGTGCAGTCCAGCCCAGGGTTGGCGGACCCCCGGGGTAATCAGGCCTGAGACATAGAATATGCAAAATCCTGTGAGACCCGCTTGCTGGAGGATGTTCTTTAATTAGAATATGAAGGCATAGGCAGGAAATGAAACTAAGTTTTTAAGTCCTGTAGTCTTTTTAAATGATAAAACCCCAAAATCTTAGCTCAGAATCCCAGCTGGGGATCTGCCAGCCCCTTTCAAAGCTAGCTACTTGTTTTATCTTCCCTGTCAGACTGTAATTCACAAACTGGATCTGTATTCTTAATAAAATCTGCTCGGATAGGAGAACGGTGCGTTCTCCACTACAGAGAGCGGCCATTTTGTCCCTATTCTTGTCGTCCGTGTGTATGTTTTCTCGTGTTTCAAGCATCTGCAGCAGCGATGGATACTGCTGGCCAGTATCTGCCACAAAGACATATCAAAATTAAAATGCCAAAGGTTAAAGACAAAGAGAGAATCTCAAAAGCAGCAAGAGAAAAACAGTTACTTTCAGGGGAGTTCCCATAAGACTGTCGGCTGATTTCTCAAAAGAAATTTTGCAGGCTAGAAAGGACTAGCAAGAAATATTCAAAGCCATGAAAAGTGGGGTCCTATAGCCCAAATTGCTCAACCCAGCAAAGGTATCATTTAGAATCAAAGGGCATTACAGAGTTTCCCAGACAAGAAAAACTAAAGGAATTCATCACCACCAAACCATTATTACATGAAATGTTAAAGGGACTTATTTAAGAAAAAAAAGATCAAAACTATGAACAACAAAATAGCAATAAATGCATATCTATCAACAACTGAATCTAAAAAACAAACTAAGCAAACAAGAAGAACAGAGATAGAATCATGGATATGGAAATGTTTCAATGGTTTCCAGAAGGGAGAGGGGTTTGGTGGAGTGCATAAAGAGGTGAGGGATTGAGAAATACAAACAGGTAAGTTATAGAATAGCCATGGGCATGTAAAGTACAGCACAGGAAATGGAGTAGCCAGTGAACTGACACCCATGACCAAAGAACATGAACAAAGGTGTGGGGACTGCCTGAGGGAGTGGGGGTGCTGAGTGCAGGGGGGCAAAGGAAGAAAAATTGGGACAACTGTAATAGCAAATCAACAAAATACAATTTTTAAAAAGTTACTATGTGAACAGTAACAGTATGTAAGCCTGTTTTGAAACTCCTGAATATTGTCATTTGGTGTTTGTGTCACAATCTTAACATTATTTAAATATACTTTTTAATATCTACAATTTAGAGAATAGTTTTGAATGGAAGATGCTCCTAAGCTCTGAGGAGGTCAGTCTCCAAGCGTGGGGTTCCTGGCGAGCCACATCCACTAGAAAGGGCACACAAAACATTTGCTGCTGACTAACCTAATTCCTTAAAGGGTAAGATGGCTGCATCTTAAAACAACTGGCGGGTGTCATTACCTGCAGTGCCTCTTATAAATTATCTTCTTTTCCCTTTTGCCTCCGCTTGTCACCGTTCCCTTTCGGAGTGTGACCATCACAGCTTACATCAGTGCTTTCGACCTGCGGAGACAAGGCCTGAGTTAGGCAAGCAGCGGTGCTTTATTTTCGAGGACTGAGAAAGGGTTGCGGAAATGGCTGCGGATTATTTCATTCAAATCCGAAGAATTATTACAGGGCATACGGTTCACTCCCGGGTGGGAACCGAGGTGGAGATGCCTGCGCTGGAGCCGCCGCACTGAAACCGCACACCGCCTCGCCCACAGCTGAAGCCACGTCCTTCCCTGGAACACCCACACGCACGTGAAATGACTCTCTTGATGACAGTGTCACCCGCTCTTGGGGAAATATTCTTGATAGCTTTCACTCAGACAGATGGAACAGAAGAAAACATTTAACACTTACTGTTTCCCAAGTGTCAACATGGTTGACACTGGTTACCTGAGGAAAGGTGAGCGTACATGACGGCGGGGTGGAGAGAAGGGTGAAGAAAGCGAAGAAGGCAGGAACTAAAATAATAACCATTACAATAATAAGAAAAACACAACAAACTATTGTATTAAAAATACGGTCACGATCACGTACAAACAATGATTATGACGAAGTTCAGCAATGTAGGACATGCTTAAATGAAGAAGTGGAAACAAGAGCCAAGACAGAATGTACGCACTACATTGCAACCAGTTAAAAATATGTGCACAAAATATTTGGCTAGGAAGACCAACCAGCGCCTCTCCATCTCCCTCCAGAGAGCCCCTTAAAAAATAATGAAGATGTGTGTTAGGGTGAGGGCGAGGATGTAAACCTGCAGGTGCCCGGTAGGGGGCGTGCAAGAGGCAACCAATTGATGTTTCTCTCACACATTGATGTTACTCTCCCTCTCTCCCTCCCTTCCCTCTCTCTAAAAATAAATAAATAAGTAAAAATTGTGCTTCAAAGGACACCGTAAGTAAAGTAAAGCAACCTGCAGCACGGAGAACAGGTTTGCAAAGGAGGTATGGGAGAAGGTGACAGTATCCCAGAATCTTTTAAGAACAGTTACAGCTCAACAAGAAATTGACAAATGGTTCAACTTTTAAATGACGAAGGATTTAAATAGGCATTTCCCCCTACGAAAGAGATACAGAAATCGACACTGAGTACGTGAAATGATGCGGCGAATCATTAGTTGTTAGACGAGCACAAACTGAAACCACAGGACATACAGCCTCACAGCAGAAGGGCTAGAAACAACTGGTAAATGACAACGAGGGAGGGGGAGGATGAGGAGAAATGCACCCCCCCCTCCGCACTGCCAGGTGGGGATGTAAAGGTCTCTCCCCGCTCAGCCAGTGAGGGTACTCCTGAATAGCACTTCGCCTGTGGGGTTACTTCTGCGATCTCTTGCACTAGGCTGGGCACACGGGAAGACAGGGTTAGGTGCCTCTCCCTCCCCCGAGCGCACATCAGCTAGGACACCTGTCATTCCATGCCGTCTACAGTCACTGATGCGCTTACCTCTCTCGACCTCTAGATCAGCATCTCCTGAAGACCGCGCGGACTGGCTGCAGCGCCCCCAGGGAGGCGGACGCGGGCTGGGACAGGCTGCGCAGGCCCGCCGGCCGGCAGGGAGCCCTGCGGACAGCCCTGCGGACAGCCCTGCGGACAGCCCTTCGGGACGGTGCTGCGGCGGCCCAGGAGACCCGGGCCAGACCCGCGGGGCCTGAGACGGACCACGAAGCCTCCTAGTCCGAGAGGGGAGGCTGCAGTGGCAGGGGAGGCGCCCACCCACTCTGGGCCGAGGAGGACCCTGGAACCAGATGTGGGGTGACCCGGGCGAGGGCGAAGGCCCCTTCTCGGCAACCGTTGGGCTTCCACTGAACCCTCAGTCTCGGCTCCATCCTGACGGCCCCCGATTCTGGGCTTCCTGAACTTGAGGGAGCGACTGCGGGCGACTGCCACCCCTTGTAAGACCCCAGGGGTCTGGCTCTCCCGGTGGAGGGCGCGGGGCTGGCTGCGACCTTTCCCGGGGAGGTGGTGAACTGCACGGGTTTGTACGGGCTGGGGCAGAAGAGGGTAGCGTTGGTGGCCGAGGAGGGGCCCCCCTGGATCTGCTCTGCGTTCGCGGACGTTGGGGCGCCACGCGGCGCTGGCCAAGCACCGGCGCCTAACGGATCAGGGGCGCGCACCACGCGGCGAAGAACCCGCGTCTGCACGAGCTCAGCCCGGGAAGACTCTGCGGCACGTGCGCCGGCTCGGTCTCGGCCCAGCGCCCAGGTCCACGTCCCCGCCACCGGGCCGCCTGTCCCTAGCGGGAAGGGGCTGGGGGGTGTCGTGGCAGCTCCCCGCTGCCTTTCGGGGATGGGGGCGGAACAGCTTCAGCCCGAGCCCTGGGCGTGCCTGTCCCTGGCTCCCGTGGGCTCCTGGTGTGGGGCTTTCCTTCAGCCCCTGCCCTTGGGCTTCCACCGCGCGGAGGAGGCAAGGGCCGCCCGGAGTGACTGCAACATCCCTGGGCGGCGCTGTGAGGCCGAGAGGTAGCAGTGGCTTGGGACCTTATTTTATTTTACTGGGTTCTGACTTGGGTGGCCCGCGGGACAGGTGGCTAGTGCTTCTGTGTCCGGGTCTTACCTCGAGGGAGGGGAAGCCCTGCTCTCAGGGGGAGGGTGGGGTGGTGGAGGGCCGAGCGTGGGCTACCCGGTGGTTCTCTCACAACTTCCTCCGTCCCTCAGTGGGACGCAGGGATCCTCTGGT
>PVIA01011487.1:0-44032 GCA_004024845.1 Tonatia bakeri | reverse complement strand
AATTGGTTCTGGGGCTTTCAAATATGTTTGAGCCATCTTTTTAATTTTCCTTTGGTTCGGATGCGGCTGTTTCGTAAGGGCGGCGGAGCCTTAGGTGTTCACGGGGCGGGGCACCCCAGTCGCTGGGTTGTGACGTTGTATGTGGGGGCGGGGTCTGAGAGGGAACAATGGCGCCTGCTCCGCTCTCTCTAGGACTTCCATCCCCTCCACTGCCTCCCACAAGCAAACTGGGCCCTTGCTGTGCTGGCTCCCGGGCGGTGGGCTGGTGCACTTTCTCGGACTCTGTGGGTTTCCCCGAGAAGTCTCCTGTGAGAGTCTCCCAGCCTCAGTTCCCAGACAGGGCTCTTAAGCTTTGAAACGCGGCGGCACTGCCCGTTTTTCACTTAGTTCGTGCGCAAACGTGTGGCTGCGGACAGCCAGCTGCCCTGCGCTCCTCACTGGGTCTGCTAGTCGGCTCCGCGCTTCCGCACCCAACATCTGCCACCAGTCCGTCCGCTGCCGCTGCCGTCTGCACCCTGTGCGCCCGCCCGCCAGCACCTCTTCCCGCCGGGAACCCTCGATCCCACTTTGCAGGCCTCCCGACTCCGCCGCTCCTTACCGGTCTGGATGTACTGGAGCCCGACTTCTGTTCAATTAATTTCCCTCTGTTCTGGTTGTTAATTGTTTCTCAATCTTTGTTGTTTTCAGTCTTGGTTGCGCGAGGAAGCACAGTGCGACTGCCTATGCCTCCATCTTGGCCGGAACTAGTCCAAATTCTCTAATGACTTTTTAACCCTCTATAGGAACATTTCAATTTATTGAAACATAGAGAAAAAAGAATACCTATGTTCCCACCATTTGGATTAGTTACTTATTAATATTTTCCCAGATTTGCTAATACACATATATTGGGTGAGCTATTTCTAAGTCAATTATAGGTATCATGACACTTCAGCATGCTTCTCCAATAAAGAAATATATTCTCCTATGTAACAAAATCAGTAGATACATAATGAAATTGACAGCAGTTCCCTAATGGTATATTACTGATTTATATTTGTAATTTCTCAACTGCTCCTCAAATGTCTTTTATAGCTTTTAAAAAACACATGAAGATCCAGTAAAGGATTGAATATTGCATTTAGTGGTTACAACTCTTCAATCCTCTGAATCTAGAATAGCAGACAGTTATCCCTAACTCTCTTTTTTAAATCCCTATGAGCTTTACTTTAAAGGGGCCAAGCCATTTGTCTTGTAGAATGGTCCACATTCTGGATAAACCTGGTGCCGTTTAACTTGTTCCTCTATCCGATGTATTTTTTGCAGGCTAAACCTTTAATGAATACTTCCTAATTGAAGTTTAAAAAGACATCTTATTTAATGACATCATCAACATTTTAGTTTCCTGTTCCCTTGTCTCTCCTCTTTCACCTTAGTAGTCTCTTCTTTTTCTTCCCTTTCTGTCTCCTTCTCATGTCTTCTTCCTGTTTACCTCTTGCTCTGCTTTCTTTTGGATATGCTCCATTTTTCCTCCTCTGTCTCTCTTTCCTCAAATTGTAGGCAGAGGGAGAGCAGGAGAGTGAGGGAAGGAGAGGGACAGGTGGCAGGGAGAGGGCGCGTGTGCTAGCGTGCTTTGGGGCACAGAGAGGATGAGAACTGGCAAGGTGAGACGTGGGAATATGTAATTCAGTGGCCGTGTTGTTATTTAACTCATACATGTGTATATACTATTGTGTCCATCTCTGTATTTTTAACTTGATTTCAGATATTCTATTATTTGAATACACTTTTTGATGAGGGTGACTATATGGTTCATTTGGGTATGTTTTTCTTATCTACTATCCTAAGGAATTTTAATTGTAGCAAGTAGCAGGTATGAAGCAGGGGAAGGAGGAGGAAACGAGGTCGGTCCAGACCTCCTCTTTTCCTCCTCTGATGGTGCCTGTCTGGCCTCTGTGTCACTGAAACTGTGGGGTAGTCCTGCTCCTGTGTTTCATGAGGCTTTCATCCTTTCTTCTCAGAGACCACGTGAAAGCAATGGAGGAAAGAAAATTACTTCATAGTTTTTTGGCTAAGTCACAGGAAGAACTGCCACCTCGGAGAATGAAAGACAGTTTTGTTGAAGTTCTCTTACCTTTGGGCAGTCAGCCTGAATTACGAGAGAAATATTTGACTGTTCAAAACGCCATAAGGTAACATAGTACTATTTTTATTTGTGTTATTTATTTTCATTTCTTTTCCTTTCTCTGTTGCAGCTTTGAGGTGTAATTCACACGCCATATCATTCATCTATTTAAGTGTGCAATTCTATAGTTTTTAGTATATTCAGAGAGTTGTGTAAACATCACCACAGTTAGTTTTAGAACATTTTTATGACCCTAAAGTGTGTTATTTTTACAGGGCTATCATCATGATTGTCATTTAATCCCAGTTTTCTTTATTTCACAGATTTGGCAGGATTCTTGAGGATCTTGACAGCTTGGGAGGTATTGGTATTATTTTAGTATTTCTAAATAGATACTCAGAGCTGTACATTGAATCCTATGACTACAAAGAGATTTTTTAATTCTTTAACTTGCACAGATGAGGATAGTCTAAAAGAACAGAAAAAGAAGGGCTACTACCTCTGAATTGCCATGATTTTATCCTGAAAATTTTAATTCCTATTTAACAGTTATAATCTGATTAATTCTTCTTTCCAGTAACTTTTTCAAAAGTCTCAAAAGTTCCAAATAAGTACAAAGAATTGTTCTTCCCCAAATCATGTGAGAGTATGTTGCTGACATGCACATCACCCCCAAATATTTTCTTGTGTATTTCCCACAAACAAGGGCCTTCTCCTTCATAACCACGATACAATGGTCAAAGTCATGAAATTAACACTGGTACATTACACTGTCTAATCCTCAGACCCTATTCAACTCACACCAGTGGGCCTTTATAGCAGAAGGATCCAGCTCTGAATCACATGTTGCATTTAGCTGTGGTGACAGGAATAGTTTCTCAGTCTTTCCTTGACTTTCATGACCTTGCCACTTTTGAAGATTATAGGCCACTTCTTTTGTGGACTTTCTCTCAATTTCGGTTTGTTTTATGCTTCCCCAAGATTAGATTCAGGACATGCACCTTTGGCAGGAATGTCACAGAAAGGCTGCATCTTACCAAGTGGTACATAATTCTAATTTGTCCCATTACCACGATATTAACCTCGATTCCTTGTTAAAGGCGGTGTCTGCCAGACTTCTTCACTGTAAAGTTGCTCTTTTCCCCTTCATAACTAGTAAGTACCTTGTAGGGAGGTCCTTCGAGACCTTGTAAATATCCCATTCCTCAGACTTTCAACTTATTACTTTAAAATCAATATGGACTCATGGATTCCTATTTTATTGAGTGGGTTATAATACATTACTTCATCTGTTTTGATGCTCAGATTGTCCCAGACGGTCCTAGTCCCTTCAAGCTGGCTTTTTTTTTTAAGATTTTATTTATTTATTTTTAGAGAGAGGGGAAGGGAAGGAGAAGGAGAGAGAGGGAAACATCAATGTGCAAGAGAAATATTGATCGGTTGCCTCTCACATGCCGTCAACCGGGACCCAATCTGCAATCCAGCCATATGCCCTGACTGGGAATCAAACTGGTGACCTTTCAGTTTATAGGACAACACCGAACCTACTGAGCCACAGCAGTCAGGCCTGTGGTTTTTTATTTTTTTTAAGGATTTTCACTTATTTATTTTTAGAGAGAAGGGGAGGGAGGGAGAAAGAGAGGGAGAGAAACATCAATGTGTGGTTGCCTCTCATGCATCTCCCACTGGGGACCTGGCCCACAAACCAGGCATGTGCCCTGACTGGGAATCGAACTGGTGACCCTTTGGTTTGCAGCCTGCACTCAATCCACTGAGCTATAACAGCCAGGGCTTGTTATTTTGGATGTGTCCCCATCATGCTTTGAGGACTTCCTGTCTTTCCAGCGTGGCAAGATGTTCTAGATTTATTTGTGCTTTCTCCGCCCTTGTCCTGGAATCAGCCAAATCTCTAAGGAGCCCTTGTTTTTTTTTTTAATGGCGAGTGACATTTAGAAACCAAGATCTGGGAGCTAGGAGTGGCCGCTGGGTTGTGACTGCTCCCTTGCCCTTCCATTGAATCAGCTGGGGATTATATGCGCTCACACACATTTCCCTTTGTGTTTATCTGTCTCCCTTTCTCTGGAAACCATGGGTTCACTGATAACTCCAGTTCAACACCACAGCTTCCTTCTTATTTCTTCCCCTTTCGTATTTGTTAATTCCCTTCTCCAGCTGACTCCATTATCCTTAATACATTTATGTACTTGGCCGGTTCCCCTGGATGTAGCCAATTTCATCTCTCTGCCACCCCGAGCCCCTCATTGAGACTCCCTTCACCTCACTGGGGTTCTACTCCATGCCAGGTCCCCTTCTGCAGGTCACGTGGTCACCTTCCTCATTGTGCTCAGGGTGCAACATGCTGAGCTATTGCTCTCATTGCCTCTCTGCATGTCCTCCTGACCCCACTTGGGTTTCAGCACCCTACTCTGGGCCACTGTGCTTGCTCCTGCCTAATTACTTATAGAATGAACTGTTGGGAAAGGGTTTAAATAAAGAAAGGCTCTAATTAACTTTAAAAATACAGATGTAACTCCACTGTGAGGTTCACGCCTAGCTACTTGTTTTCTTCGGCATAAATAAACATGGTTAAAATTTTCTATTCACCTTTTAAAAGTTAAAACACACATATTTGACTTTCATTTACTCAAGTATCCCTAAATATACAAACTTGCCTGCCAATACTCTTGTTTTTCTCTCATTACATTCTGTTGATGGCCAATGGCTTTCATCTGTTTACTTGCTTCTGTTCCTTTCATTTCTTCAAGGAACTTGCCTTATCACATATTTAAGTCTCTTTTAAAATGAAAACCAGGTGAAATTCCCTTCCCAATAACACTCTCCAACTGGCTTTCTCCCTCACTTCAGAGCTAAGTGAGGGAGAAAGAATTCCCTTTCTAATTCTCTCTGGAAAGAATTAGAAAAAAAAAATCATTTCCTCTCATTGCTCCGTACCCTGACCTCCTGTTATTTACCAGCCTGCCGTGTTCTGGCTTCTGCTCCACATGCCACTGAACTGCTCTGGCCAAGCTCTCCATTGGCCGCCTGATCACATGGTCTGCTGGGCAGTTTCCAGGGCTTGCCCAGCCCCTCTGCAGCTCCTGATGTGCTTGGACTTCTCCCGGGGCCTCGTTGCCAGCTCCTTCTGCCTCTCTGGTTATTCCTTCCTAGTCTGCCACGTAGGCTCCTGTTTCTCTGTTGATCTCTTAAATGTTGCTTATTCCCGGGGTTTTGTCTTCTGCCCCCCCCCTTTTTTTGGTTATCTGCGCATTCTCTAGAAATAATCTCATTTACTTCCCGTGCTTTAGTTGCTATCAGTATGGGGCATACTTAGGAAGGTACTTTACCTGGCCTGCTTTTCTGAGTTCCAGACCAATTTGTCCTCCTCTGTCCTGGACGTCTGATGGGCTATAGGGTTCTTAAATTCAACCTGTTGAAACAGCCCCTTCTCCTTTTCCTGTATTCTCTTTTTGAGTGAATGGTACATCGTCTTCATTCATGCCAGCTGGAAACCTGGGTTTAGTCAAGCCCCGTCAAGTCTCCCTTCTCTTTAGCTCTTGGATCTTTCCTGTTCTCTTCATTTCCACTACTATTGCCATGGGTCAGATGCATCTAGTTTCTTTTCTGGGTACCATAAATGCCTTTTTTAAGGATGTATTTATGTATTTATTTATGTATTTATGTATTTATTTATTTATTTTTAAACAGAGGGGAAGGGAGGGAGGAAGAGAGGGAAAGAAACATCCATGTGTGGTTGCCTCTCACATTCCCCCTGCTGGGGGCCTGGCCCACAACCCAGGCGTGTGCTTTGACTGGGAATCAAACCGGTGACCCTTTGGTTCGCAGGCCGGCATTCAATTCACTGAGCCACACCAGCCAGGGCCATAAATGCTTTTACATGGAGTTTATTTCCACTAGCCTCTCATTCCCCCAGTACATCTTTTAGCAGGTGCGTAGATGGAAGGATTTATTGTCACTCAGCAAATACTTATTGTTCACAGACCTAGTCCTGAGGGCTGATGATACACATTTGAATGAATCATGGAGAAAGCAGGGAGGCCACTAAATACAGAAGCATAATACAACTTTCAATGAGTTGATGATTGTGAGGTACATAGAACCATGCTTGGCACATACGAATGCTTGTTAAAATATGAAAGGTATGCAGATAAACACAGGGTGGTGTAGGAGCTGAGGGTGTTATGGGGAAGGCTGAATAACTGAGTGAAATAATTGCTTCACGATTAAGGAAGAGTCAGGAGGAAAATAAGCGGCTGAGTTTTTATAATTGTTTTCCTTTTCTGAAAATGTCTGATGCCACCAGCCTCATACGCTGGGGTCTTTTCCTGATTTAGGCACTGTGTCTCTGTGGAGTGGTGATGAGCCACCTGGTGGGCCTGGGCTTTGGGCTTCAGTTTCCTCACCCAGTCTAAAACTGAGCGGGCAGTTAGATTAGAGGATCCCTAAAACTTTTCAGTGTATAAAGTCTTGGGTCCTAGGATAAGACCACCAGTGGAACATGGGGGATTGGGTCTTCAAAACAAGCTAAGACTTTTTAAAAAAGAGTTTATTTATTTACTTTTAGAAAGAGAGGAAGGGAGGGAGAAGGAAAGGGAGAGAAACATCATTGTGTGAGAGATACATCCACTGGTTGCCTCTCACATGCCCCTAACTGGGAACCTGGCCCATAACCCAGGCATGTGCCCTGACTGGGAATCGAACTGGCTCTCCTTTGGTTCACAGGCCAGTGCTCAATCTCCTGAGCCACACCAGCCAGAGCAAGCAAGATAAGACTTTTTGTAGATTTCAGAGAGTGAATTGTAAATGTTGAGAAATTTTGCTTTGCCTTCATTTGTTTCTCTTCTCTTTTCCTACAGTTCTTATTTGCTACATGCACACCAAAATGCATTCGACTAAGATGTCTCCTTTATCAATAGTTACAGCTCTGGTGGACAAGATTGGTAACCAATAATTATTTTCTATGCAAACTTAGAATTCTTAATAATTATAAGATGTTATTGTTTTTTTAAAATAAATCATTTTTTATTTTTCAGTTACAGTTGACATACAATATTATGTTTCAGGTGTACACCCCAGTGATTAGACATTATATAACTTACTAAGTGTTCCCCCTGATATTTCCAGTACCCACCTGGCACCATACATAGTTATTAGAATGTTACTGACTCTATTCCCTATGCTGTACTGTATATTCCCATGACTATTCTGTAACTGCCAGTTTAATTACAAGATATTATTGAAATTAGAGAAAATATTTTCTTTTTATGGGAGAATTTTTATGTACATATGCATGTGGAAATGTCTAGAATACTATATACCAAAATATTATAATTATCTTCGGGTGGAAAGAATTTTGCATGGTTCCAGTTTTATTTTTTATAGTCTTTCCATTGTCTACATTTTTCAGAAAGACACACAAATTTCTTTTGGTATATCCAAAAAGCCACTATGTGTGGGAGACAAAAAAAAAAGAAATGTAGTGGAATTTACCAGCATTTTAAATTGTCCATTGACAGCACAGAAGATTCTGGGTGTGGTTCGAATGCAGACTGATTTTCTCTTTTGCAGATATGCATAAGAAGAGCCTAAGCCCGGAACAGGACATCAAGTTCAGTGGCCACGTTAGCTGGGTTGGGAAGACATCTATGGAAGTGAAGATGCAAATGTTCCAGGTGTGTAAGCGCCCACAGATTGCCCGTGTGTTCCAGTGCTGGTCAATTCCACTACACCTCTTAGTGAAAGAGAAGCTTATTTATCGATGTGTCCTTAGACACACAGCTCACCAGCTCCAGAGAAACAATTGGAAGTTCAGGTCACAAAGTTGGTGGGTTATGAGCATCCTCCTCCTAGACAAAGGCTGACGTGTTATTTGGTGCGTATTACTTTCAGAGCATCTCAGCTCCCCATCAGAGTACTTGCTTCTGTGTATGTCTGGAGAATTTCGCAAAAGTCTGAGTTGTGTTAGGCATGAATGGGATTGCTCACTGTGCGAGTTTCCTAGGGCTGCTGTAACAAAGCACCATGAACCTGGTGGCATAAAATACCAGAAATTAATTGTCTCACAGTTTTGAGGCTGGAAGTCCAGTTCTCAGAAGGACCATGCTTCCTCTAAAACCTGTAAGGGAGAATTGTTCCCTGCTTCTGCTAGTTTGCTGCCAATCCTTGGCATTTCTTAGCTTGTAGCTATAACACTGCAATTTCTGCCTCCATTGTTGCATGGCTTATCTCCTTATGTGTCTGTGTCTCCGTGTCTCTTCCTGTTTTGTTTTATTTTTATTTTTTAAAGATTTTATTCATTTATTTTTAGAAAGAGGGGAAGAGAGGGAGAGAAACATCAATGAGTTGCATTTCACACACCCCCAACTGGGGGCCTGGCCTACACCCCAGGCATGTGTCCTAATCGAGAATCGAACTGGTAACCTTTCAGTTCATAGGCCAGCACTCAACCCAGTGAACCACACCAGCCAGAGCTCTCTTCTCTCTTTATAATAACATCATTAATATTGGATTAGAGCCCACCCTACTCCAGTGTGACCTTATTCCTACTGATTATATCTGCCACAATTCTACTTCCAAATAAAGTCGTGTTTGTAGATCCCATAGGGTTAGGACTAAGACATACCTTTTTGGGGGACACAGTTCAACCCAGAATCATCACTTAGACTATACAGCAGTTAGAAACAGTCTCTCTAGTGAGCAAAACACAGAATAGCTTTTATAAAGAAATAAGCAATTTGACAAGAAAAACTACCTCAAAGAGGACGATAGCACAGAAATCAAATAATTCAGCGTATGTCCAAGATTGCATTGTGAAAACTTAAGAATGACTAACTTAGGCCAGGGTATTCAGTAGACCTGTTTTTCAGATACATTTTTTTCTGTTATGGAATTATAAAGCACTTCACCTTTTGGAAAAGTCTGAAGCTTGCTCTGCAGTAATTAAAGTTATTGGTTAAAATAGTTGAAGTGTTTTTTATATGATGCTGTGTCTAAGCATCTGAATTCTGTAACTCCCATGTAGTTGTAACTGACAGTAATACTGTTTTTAAAACAAACACACCATAAGTTGTTGGGGATGCTGCTGTGAGTCGTCCACATAGTTTTTTCATCTTCATGGTTAATTCCTAGCCTGCTCAGTGCCACGTGCAGTGGATTGCAGGCACAGGGCCAGCTTTCTAGGGAATCTTGAGACTTTGAATCTTGGACAAATAGGTTAACAAAGAAATACAGGAATTATTGGGAGGAGAGAGCCAATGAAAATCAGTATGTCAAGCAAGAACAAACTTTTGTTTTAAATTTGCATGTCTCACTTGCTCTTTTGCCCAATAATTCATTACTTGAGTGATCCTTTCTATTCCAGAGAGAGAGCTTGGTGATAGGTGCCCTGCCTCTGGTTTGAGTGCACGTAGGTTCAAATCCCAGCTCTGCTGCTTATTAGCTGTGTGACTGTGGATAAATCACGTATCTTCTCTGGGCCTCTGTTTTCTCCAGGGCACTGTGGAAATAGTGGTAGCACCACCTTGTATGGTGTGATACAGGTGAAATAGAAAACAGCCCACCCCTCTGAAGAATTTGATGCATTGCCTGTCACACAGTATTAACATTAATGTTAATGTATTATCATTATGGTGGAGATGGTCCCAGATCTCCGTTCCGGGCTGGACCTTCAGACCTCCCTCTCTGAGTACCTGTCATATCTCCCCCAATGTGGGCTCCGACTCCCTCCAGTCCAGTGCGTTTCAAATTGAGCGTGTCAGCTTCTTTTCTGATCCTGATCTTTCTCCAATTTTTCCCCTTTGCCAGCCTCCTGGTTTCCCAGTTCTAAACCTTTGTGGTAGCTTAAGTTTTTCCCTTTCCTGTGCAGCCTTTTGCCAAGTCCTGCAGATTCATCCCTCTCAGCAGCTCACCAGGGTCTTTTCTTCCTCTTCCCCTTGGCTCTTGTGTTCTAGTCAAGCCCTCACTGCCTCTTGTGTGAATACCCGGGCTGTCTTTCCATTAATCTGTGTGACTCTAGCCTGTTCTTGCTCTCTGTTAATTTTATACATTTTTATCAGATCTCCCAAAGCTGATCTTAAATCACATCATTCCTCTAAAACGGCCCTGGCTGGTATGGCACAGTGTATTGAGTGCCAGCCTGTGAAACAGGGAGTCGCCGGTTCGATTCCTGGTTGGGGTGCATGCCTGGGTTGTGGGCCAGGTCCCTAGTTGGGGGCGCATGAGAAGCAATGACAATTGATGCTTCTCTCCCTCTCTTTCTCCTTCCCTTCTCCTCTCTCTAAAAAAGTAAATAAAATATTTAAAAAAAAAACACCTTCATTGACCATTATTTGTGCACTAAAGTCTAAACTCCTTTGACTAGTTAGGATCAAGGGTGCTCTGTAAACTAGCTCCAACATACTTTTCTGTCTAGATTCCTTCCAACATCATTCATATACTTTCTTAGAGCCCACTGCTGGACACTGGGAGCATCCTGAGAACAGGGACTTGTTCGTCTTTGCACTCCCGATGCTTAGTGCTAGTAGGTGTTCATTATAATAAACCGTAATTTAAACAGCAAGCAAGTGGCCGAGCATCATCATCTAGGCTTTTTCCTTTGCCTAAAATCCTTGTGTTCTGGCTCTGCGCAGCCACATTCCACTGGTGCTTCCAGGTCACTCCATACTCGAACCCTTCCCCGGGCCTCCCAGCTCCCAGTACCCGTTCCCGCCCACGATGCCTTCCTCAGTACCCTTTCTCTGACCTGTCGATCTCTGCTCCTCAGAGCTGCGGAGCAACGTGTTTTCTCTTCCTCTAGACCGTATGCTTCTCAGCTGCAGGATATGGGTATGAGTCACCTAGCCCACTTCCCAACGTCGATGCATTTAACATTCGCTTAGCGGTCATTTATTACATGCCTGTTCTGTGCTACGTGTACAGGCGTGAGCAAAACATAGTTCCGTTCCATTGGAGTTACATTCTGGCAGTTCTCAATAATTACCTGCCTCAGTTCGCTCATCGGCAGTCATTTGTCAGGTATCTGCTATCTGCCAGTCTTTGTGCTAAGTGCTTGGAGCTTAGTGTGGAAATGGTCTTGTCCCCAAGGAACTCATGGTGCAGCAGGGTGGCAGCCACATAAAGAAATGGTCGTGATTTAGTATGTGAAGTATTATGCAGCGTTTCTCAACAGGGACACGATTGACCTTGTATGTGGGAAAATTCTTTGTTCTGCAGGACTGTCCCCTGCATTGTGAAGTGTTCAGCTCCTTGCTTACCCCTGTCCCACTAGTAATGTCTCCCAAGCCATGTGGCAACCCAGACCAGCCCTACTTGTTTCCAAATGCCCCCTATAGGGATGGGCAGGTGAGAACCAGTATCAGGAGAGGACTTCTTTCTGTTTAGCTGGCAGACAAAGGAGGGAATGATGAGCTGTGCCTGGGGCGCAGGGATGGGTATTGCTCTCTGGGCCAGGAGGAGTTTGTGTGGAAAGCAGCCCCTTGGGAGGTATCAGGCAAGGCAGGGGAGGTGTTTGACAGCATGGTCCATTCTAGGACCTCCAAGTTGTCAGCCTGGCTGAGGGGAAAAGGGGCAGCTGTGAGGGAGTGTTTGTGAATAGCTGGAGAGGAATCTGAGCTCTGTGGTGGAGGGCTTTATGTACAGGGCCACAGGCTTAGAGCAGACGCCAGAAGAAAGTTGAGGGGAAAGGTACTAGGGGCCTGGCCAGGCGTTAGTGATTGCATACCAGTAATGAGGAAGGAACTGAGCGTTAGGTTATGATAGGACTTTATGATGTGATTGTCCTGGAGTCACACACTTCTAAGGGATAAAGAAACACCTTAAAACCTCAAAGGCTTGTGCATCACGAATATTTAGCTTAATCCACAGGATTATCACTGATCTTTCCCCTTTTTGGGAGCCCCTGGGCTTGGCTAAGGAATCCTAAACATGTGCTGGTAGTTGGCACACTAAGGTTGCCTGAAAATACTAGAATCTGTGAGCGCAGCAGGAGGTCCACCTGGCTCTGTGTGCCCTTTGGAGGACAGGTGGGCCTGCAGGAAGCCAGGGTTCTGCGTGAGGCAGGACAGTGAAATGATGACGCAGAAGGTCCCTCTGGTACTCCTGCCAGTGGGTCACAGTCATGTGTGGTTCTAGAGCCTGTGGTTTGCATCTGTCCCAGCATTTTGCGCGGTACACTGTTAGGGATTTGGGGGTGT
This sequence comes from Tonatia bakeri, assembly GCA_004024845.1. Taxonomy (NCBI): domain Eukaryota; kingdom Metazoa; phylum Chordata; class Mammalia; order Chiroptera; family Phyllostomidae; genus Tonatia; species Tonatia bakeri. Next base: position 31,720 of record PVIA01011487.1, on the reverse strand, counting down.
CTTTCTCCTGCTGGGCCACAGGCTCCTGGTCATGCTGCCGTCCCCACCCGGAGCCCAGTTCTGTGCTTGGCAACTCAGCAGCTGGTGGTTCATGAATGCGCTTCTCTTTTTCTAATTGCAGCCTTTCTCAAAGCGTGTATGATGACTGTTATAACTGTAGGTCTCCCCAGGAAATGCATTTCTTACATCTGCATTTTCTTTCCTTTGTTCTTTAGTTACATGGCAATGAATTTTGTCCTGTTTTGGAAGCAACATTTGTAATGGTGGCTCGTGATTCTGAAAATAAACGGTAATTGTTCTTTTTTTCCTAATAAATCATTTTGAAAAAATTCAAAGATACATAATACTGCAGAGAAGAGTACGAGGTGGATGTCCATGTGCTTATCACCTAGACTTAAGAGTTTTAACATTTTTGCCATATTTCTGTTTTTTTAAGTATATTATTTTCTTTATAATATTTTAAAGCAAATCCCTTGCCCTGGCTGGTTAACTCAGTGGATTGAGCATGGGCCTGTGAACCAAAGGGTTGCCAGTCCAATTCCCAGTCAGGGCACATGCCTGGGTTGCGTGCCAGGTCCCCAGTTGGGGATGCATGAGAGGCAACCACACACTGATATTTCTCTCCCTCTCTTTCTCCCTCCCTTCTCCTCTCTCTAAAAATAAATAAGTAAAATCTTTAAAAGAAGTAAAGCAAATCCCAGACATAATGACATTTCACCTCTACATACTTTAGTGTAGGCATCTCTGTAAAAGTGAGGATATTTTCTGAAATAACTATATTACCAGTAGGATACTTTGTTGAGGGCCGCCCTGCCCGGTCTCAGGAAGCTGTGACCCCCTGTGACTTAGGCTGAGTGAGAAGCCTCCGGATCAGGAGCCACTAAGGAGACAAAACTTATTCCTCTGGCATGAACGCTACCTGTTTGTTCTGTGCCTGGCCTTTAATGCTAGATCAATTTCCAATGACGGGTAAGACAGGGGCTAAGACAGGGGCAACCTAAGACAGGGGCTGATCTCGTAAAGGCCTCTGTGAAATAAGTCACACGAGACTGTGGAAATAAATGAAGGGGCTGTGGAAAGGAAGGGGTGATCGGCATCTACCCCTGTCCCCTCTTAGCCTGAGTCTTTGTACTCAGATTGTGAGAAATCCATGTCTCTTTGTTGCCAGAGTCTCCAGAGCCAAAGGGGCCAGCTGAGACCGGAGACGGTCGACCCCCGGGGTAATCAGGCCTGGGACAAAGAAATATGCAAGATCCTGTGAGATCTGTTTGCTGGAGGATGTTATTAACTTGGAATTTGAAGGCACAGTCAGGAAACCTTTGAAACCTGTAGTCTTTTCATATGATAAAACTCCAATCTCTGCTCGGAATCACAACAGAAACTCTGTTAGCATCTTTGTAAGATATGTGTCCCCTTTGGTCCCTTCTGCCAGACTATCAATCTACAAACTGTGTCGACTTTCTTAATAAAAACCCATGGAGACAAAGGAAGAGGCTTCCCCTTAGTAGGGGAGCCCGGAGCGGCTCAAAGAATGGGAGAGTGAGCGCTCCGTCTCTGACTTCCACTCAGAAAACTGTTTCTGTGCATGATTATTTCTATAGTGGATTTTTGCGTGTTCATAGCTGGGAAAGGCCCGGGTTCTGCACGCGACAGCAAGTATGTTTAAGCGTGTTCATAGCCAGCCAAAGGGAAAAGGTTGGATTAAGTGCGCTTCAGTCAGACAGACGGGACTAAAGCGAGGTTTGAAAATCGCTATAGTCAGTCAGACAGCCGGGTGATCCAAGCGAGGATTGAAAATCGCTACAATACTTAACTAAAATACTAATAAATCCTTAGTATATTCCAACAGTTCATATACAGTTTTCCCCAAATATCTTTTTTATGATTTGTTCAAATTAGGGACCAAAAAAGGTCCCTATATTACATTTGATTTTTGTCTTGTAAGCCTGTTTTGTTGGTTAATGGCTTTATTGAGATGTAATTCACCCACTGAAAGTATTCAGTTTCATGGCTTTTGGTGTATCACAGATCACGGAGTTGTGTGGTTTGTAAAGGTTGTTTTAACACCAGAGTAGCTGCATGTCCCTACTGCCCCCTCATTGTTTTACCAACTTGTTGAAAGTCCAGATTGGTTCTTCTATACAGTGTCCAACTTTCTGGATTTGTCTGATTGCTTCCTCATGGTCCTTTCTCTTTTTTGGGAGGGGCGGCAAGAATACTTCATAGGTGATCCTCTCAGTGCATCTCGTATCTCATATTGCATCGTATCAGGAGGTATAGATTGTCTTACTCATGGTGAGGCTAAGGTTGATGCATGCCTTCAAGTACTGACAGACTGATCTTTCCACTGTGAAGTTCACTTTATCTGCTTGTGATCAGGAATGATCTACAGGGCATATAGTACAGTGCAGGGTCCAGAGTATACCGCCTCCTCCTGCACACAGCTAGCTCCCTATCACTCTCTCCAGGGCTCTTAATGCCCTTTATTGATCATTGCTTTAATCATGCGGGAGTGTAAAGTGATTTTTGAAGTTCTGTCATTCCTTCAACATTTATTAGCTGGAGTTTGGTATAGCAGAGGTTTCCCTTATGAACTAGGGCAATTTGGTTTGTAAAGGGAAGTCAAGACTAATGTTTCATTGTTGCCCTTTATTTACACATTTACAAAATAGCGAGATGGTTAATTAGCTAGTGATGACATGGTTTTTCTACTTTTTTGGATTTTTAAAAAAGTATCATTATAGCCCTGGCTGGTGTGGCTCAGTGGATTGAGGACTGGCTTGTGAACCACAGGGTCACTAGTTCGATTCCCAGTCAGGGCACATGCCTGGGTTGTGGGCCAGGTCCCTAGTAGGGGGTGTGCAAGGGGCAACCACACATTGATGTTTCTCTCCCTCTCTTTCTCCCCCCTTCCCCTCTGTCTAAAAATAAATAAAGAAAATCTTTTTTTTAAGTGTTATTGTGAATTCATGGATTTTAATATATAAACACATTTCTCTGAATTGCAGCTGTTGCTCTTGCTGCTCATAGTTTACCATATGTATGGTCTTTGGTCAGTGAGAGCTCCTTTAAGCTGGCTCCTGTAAGCAGCTCTTTTGACATTTCCCCATTAGTCTTTGATACCTGCCTGCTCTCTGGTGCAAGGCGATACCTTGGGCTTATCTTACACATTTCCTGCCCCAGGCCTACAATCAACAATTTCTCCCAGGAGTCCTGGGGTTCCTTTAAGTGGGAACTGGTATTTAGAGTCTAACTCTGGGCTCTCAAACGTGTGTTGTTACTAGTTGTGTCTAGGCCTTTTCAGTGGATAGAGCTCGGATGTGTGTTATAAAGCAAACAAGCAATCTCATGATCATATTTATACTGTCATTTTCAAGTCAGGTTTAATTGTACAGGCTTTAACTTATTTGGTTTCATACTTCATTTTTTTTTCTCTTAAGTTGAATTCTTGTTTCCAAACAACAGTTACACCTGAGGCCTTCAAACGGGAAAAAACTGACCTGATTGTGTGTGTGGGAGTGGGGTGGGGGAGTGTTACAGGATTGCTGTTTGTACAGGATAGAGTCTAGAGGCCAGTGAGAAGTCAGCTTTGTGTTAGAAACCTGAGTTAGGCCCTGGCTGGTGTAGCTCAGTGGATTGAGCGCGGGCTGCGAAGCAAAGCATTGCAGGTTCAATTCCCAGTCAGGGCACATGCCTGCGTTGCAGGCCACAGCCCCCAGCAACTACACATCGGTGTTTCTCTCTCTCTTTCTCCCTCCCTTCCCTCTCTAAAATTAAATAAATAAAATCTTTAAAGAAAAAGAAACCTGAGTTAGGAGTCTGCAATGAGAAGTCATTTCTGTTGCGTGGAAAGCTGACATGGAAAATTCTGTCAAGGTAGAGAAACATAACTTGGTGACTGATGTGAGTGAAGAATACACCCATCTAGTCTAAGTCCTCCCATCAGCCCCAGCTGACCTGCTTGCTGCTCCTGATGCCTGGCCGGGCGCTCCTTTGCCAGCATTAGGGGGCATTAAAGCTCCCCCACTGATGTATTTCAGTTTTCCAAGCTGCCATTTCAGTTCTTGTGTTTTCCATTGTTGTTGCATCAAACTTCTGGATTCCACCACAGTGAAATCCTCTCTTCCTTTCTGCTCAGTTTTTTATTCTAAAACGTTTGACACCTACAGAAAGATGGAATAATGCAACGAACGCCCATACACCCTTCACTTAAATTCACCAGTTAACATTTTACCACCAGCCTTATCTTCCTGCACTCTGTACGAATACACACATATACACATTTCCACACTGAATCACTGGAGGCTGTTTTACCCAGAGATAGTTGCGCATGTATCTCCTAGAGAGTAAGGTAATTCTCCTACATAACCTCAATGCTTTTATGAGACCCAAGAAATTGAACAGTGATATCATTGTGTTACCTAATATATGATCCATATTCAAACTTTGCTAGATGTCCCTAAAATATCCTTTATAGTTTTTGCCCCCTAAGGCAGGATCTGATCAAGGATTGTGTGTTGTAGTTGGTTACCCTGTTTCTTTAAAATAGTCTCCCTGCCAGTTTCTGTCTTTTAAGACATTGACATTTTTTGAAGAGTCTGATCCAGTTGTGTTGTAGAATGTTCTACAACCTATTTGACTGTTTCCGCATGATTAGAGTCAGGTGAAACATTTTGGCAGCAGCTCTGTCCTGTTTATAATGTGACCTTTCTACTGTAAAGATAAGTCTGTAACCAGAAGCCTCCCCTAATGGTTCCAGAGTTTTTGTGTGAAGCAGCCAGTAAGCATTACTCAAGTTGACCAACACAGAATTTAAAAGTAGTGGGTAATTGTTCATATTCCATTCTTATTGTATATAACATTTTATTTATTTATTTATTTTTAAATTTTCTTTATTTTTAGAGAGAGGGGAAGGGAGGGAGAAAGAGGGGGAGAGAAACATCAGTGTGTGGTTGCCTCACGTATGCCTCCTACTGGGGACCTACCTGGCCCGCAACCCAGGCATGTGCCCTGATTGGGAATCAAACCAGCGACCCTTTGGTTCGCAGGCCAGCGCTCAGTCCACTGAGCCACAACAGCCAGGGTTGGATATAACATTTTAAGCTATACTCTTTGTCTTCTCTTCAGGTCGGCATTTGTAAATCCACTCATCCCTGAAGGCCCCAAGGAAGAAGAGCTCTTTAAACAAGGAGAATGTATATTAATTTATTTATAATATAAACTTTTAAAAGCATATTAACTTTACTGCAGAGGAGATTATTTAAGAGTATGTATGGGCTCCTCATACCATTCAAGTGTCTTACTCATTCTGATGAATTCCTTGAAATTAAAAATAACTTATTTTTTTGTGACCTTTGTTCCAAGAAGTCCATACTTGGAACAGTTTTATCGATCAGCCAATATTTATTAGTTGAAGTAATTTTTTGTCATTTTAATGAAATGGGAAATGTGTCTTGATAAAATCACGGCTGGTTGGGGCTCTAGGTCAAGGCGCTGACAAGCGCTTTTACACTGAGGTGGTAGTTTCCGTGCGAAGGCAGTGAAACACTGAAAGGGTGGGGAGGTGTATGTACAGTTTCCAGGGGGATGTTTGCAGCCTGGGAATACTGTCTTTGTAGGACCCCCGGCAGCCCCGGTCGGGAACCCCAGTGTGCAGTGGGACCCGCCTGACCATCGCTTCTTATTGCCCCATGTTTCAGTGAATAAGGGGAGAAGGGTTGCCTTTAGCTCTGCGTCGTTACTGAAGATGGCTCCCAGTGCTGAAGAGAGGATGACCATACACGAGATGTTTCTTAACACGCTGGATCCAAAGTAAGTTAGGCCGGTGAGATTCCACATTGGGAAAGTATGGAAACCTTGACTTTCTCCAAAACCAGGCTTGCCTGAACATTTTCAGAATTGTTTGCAAATAGTTTACTTTTCAGCAGCAAAACTATGGCCTTAACAAGGTTTACTGAATGTCTGTTTGCACAGGACTATAAGTTTTCGAAGTCGAGTCTTGCCCCCTAATGCAGTGTGGATGGAGAATTCAAAACTGAAGAGCTTGGAAATTTGCCACCCTCAGGTATTGTGGTTTAGTGGAGATTCTTCTAAATAGGATAACTTACATCTCGGTAGTCATCTATGATTTAATTGCTTTAAACTGGCCTCTCTTCTTTGCATCGTTAATTCCTTTGTTCTATGTAGATGGGTGACTGTGAGCATGTATTTCTTTTTTTTTAAGATTTTATTTATTCATTTTCAGAGAGAGGGGAAGAGAAGGAGAAAGAGAGGGAGAGAAATATCAATGTGTGGTCGCCCCCTACTGGGGACCTGGCCCGCAACCCAGGCATGTGCCCTGACTGGGATTTGAACCGGTGAACCTTTGGTTTGCAACCTGTGCTCAATCCACTGAGGTACACCAGCCAGGGCTCTTGTATTTCTTAACATTCATTTTTATGCCCTATAGGAGAGGAACATTTTCAATCGGATCTTTGGTGGTTTCCTTATGAGGAAAGCATATGAACTTGGATGGGCTACTGCTTGTAACTTTGGGTGAGTTAGATTTAAGGTAGTCTTCTGAGAAGCAATTTTTAATGCTGTTGAAATGCAACTTTTTTTTAACACACCCGCGAAAGAAAAAGCGTGGGTGTGCTCCAGAAGGAGCCTGCTGAAATGAGACATTCTGGACCAGTCTGGATGTGTTGGGGAATTTGTTGGGTTTTTTTGAAAGAATATGACATTAGTACCAGCTGGGTTTGATCCTTATTGTAGAAAAATGTTACTCTTACTAAGTAACTTAGTACATTACAGGTGTACCTCATTTTATTGCACTTCACAGATGTTGTGGTTTTTATAAATCAAAGGCAAGACCCTTCACCATCAAAAGGTTGTGACTCACGTTATTTCAGTGCTTACTTTATTCTTTGATCATTGAAATTGAACTTCAGCCAGTTGTTAGGGAAAAAATAGAGATCCTCAGAATTTTGCATTGACCCCAAATTCTGCCTCTCTCAATAGTGGTTCCCGACCATTTGTAGTAGCAGTGGATGATATCATGTTTCAGAAACCTGTTGAGGTCGGATCCTTGCTGTTCCTTTCTTCCCAGGTAGGTGTGAGACAAGATAAAATACAATTTTTTATCATTTGGGCCCCAAAGAGAAGCTTTTGTATTATAACACTCCTGCTCCTCTTACGACAACCCTGTTCCCTCTTCCCAATATGACTGACTGACTGACTGACCGTCATGCCCGTAATCCCTTAGGTTTGCTATACTCAAGGCAATTACATTCAAGTCAGAGTCCACAGTGAAGTGGCCACCCTGCAAAATAAAGAGCATACGACCACCAATGTCTTTCATTTCACGTTCATGTCGGAGAAAGAAGTGCCCCTGGTTTTTCCCAGAACATATGGAGGTAAGCAGCGTGATGGCTTGTCCCTAACAAAGGGAAGGACTTTTAACGAAATTTCCCCCTTTTAAGATTGTTGCAGGAAGCACGCTGACGCATGTTAGCTCAAAAGCATCTCCTTAGGGGATTGTCTTTTGAGGTTCTGCAGCCCCGAAGGCTAGGATGCCTCGTGGCCCGCAAGCAGCCAGTGGCACTCAGACTAGTCCAGAGGAGAGGGGCAGGAGTCAAGGCCCGCTCCCTCGGGAACCTTGCACAGCCCTGGCCCAGCAGTGCTTGTTGGGCACCAGTGCTGCGTTCTCATCTCCGTCCCAATGTTCCTGAAGTAGGCTTGTGTTTGTAGCATGCTTTTCTGAGGCACTGCAAGTTCCTCCTCGGTTCTCTCTCTTGTGTTTCAGAGTCCATGTTGTATTTAGATGGGCAGCGGCATTTTAACTCCATGAGTGCACCGATGACCTTGAGAAATGACTACCTTGTGGAGCCATAGGGAAACCCACGCTTGGTGAAGACCAGCCTTTCTCAGTGACGTAGTGCCCAATGAAGACCTCATCACGTGTATTGGTTTTAGTGTTTATGCTCATCCTCCACAGAGAGAAAGAATGTATTCCACTTTTAGGGTGATTACAAAAGCAGAATGAGAGAGTGGCGGGGTGGGGCAGAGGGAGAGAGTTATTAAATAATAAACACTTTCAAAACAATTTAAATTGTGAACCCGCTATGTCGCTTCCTGTCTACTGAAGACATTAGAACAAGTTCCTTTTTACACCGTTGGAAACAATTCTTTTCTTAAACATGTCACAGACTAACGAGTATATACATGGCTTCTTGCCAAGGCATTTGAAGGACATTCTTTACAGCTGACCTTTGAGGCAGTTCCCGTGCGTCATCGAAATCCCCTCATCCCCACCTGTTTCCTTTGTGGTTTGCCTCCCTCTGCTTCCCAGCTTTTATTGTTAGCAGAGGCAGACGAAAGGTTGGGGTGAAGGGATTTGATGAAGGATGTGGCATTACAAAAGATTTGTGGGAAGCTTTAGACCTCAAGTCATAAGCGGAGGTGTTCAGAGATGAGCGAGGAAACGCAGGGCCGTGTGTTTATTTTCTCACTAGACAGCTCTTAGCGCCCTGCGCTGGGGGCTAGACACGATATATCATTAAGGAAGGACAGTAGTAATGATAGTGACTTATGCTTTCGGAGCACTTGACATGTATTGGCTCATTTATTTCTTCCATTGACACTATGAGGGAGCTTGTGTGGCCCTCTTGAAGGGTCAGGTCACTCAGGATACTGAAGCAGAGAGGTTAAGGCACTTGCCAAGGTCCCACCACTAGTGGGTGGTGCTGGGATTTAGAACAAGGTTGTGTGGGGCCAAGATACTCTTGACCAGTACAGTGTATTACTTTTAGGATATAGCAAGGGAGGCCACACCCAGTGTCACAGTGTCAGCCAAAGGGAGGTATTCCCATGAGTCTGCAGCCAGGAGAGTTTCTTCCTTGATGGGGCAGGAAGTTGATCAAGGTCAGAAGAGACAAAGACCAGGCTGCATAGAAGAGCATCTCTGAAAGGTGCTCCCAGGAAGGAGGCAGTCTTTAGTGTGGGTTCCAAATCAGTAGTCATACACTCAGCTTTGCGAGTTAGCTGACACACTTTTAAGGAAAATCAGGTAAGTGTAGTATTTGTGGGAGTCACAGCTACCGTGAACAAGCACTTGCAACAGTCAGTCATGGGCACAGCTGCTGTGGAGGCGTGTGGGATGACTCCTGGAATCCGGCCTGCCTGGCGCGCTGGGAGCCTGCTGGCGTCAGTCCTGTCTGCCCGTGCAGTACTTGCCACCATCCTGAGCCCCACCTGGCCTTTCAGCTTAGCATTTGCCTGTCTACCTACTGGCCGCTGGGGTCCCTGTGATGTCTGACAAGGGATGAAGGGACGGGCTCCGGGGAGTTGCTTGAATGTGTTGAGTGGAGCTCAGGTAAGAGACCTACTGCATCCTAGTGTGTAGATTGTAACTTACCCATTCATCCATTTGTTGCTGTGCACTGAAGCTTTTTCTAGAACTTTCCTTGCTCTTTTAAGCAACGTTGCAGTAAGTATCCTAAGTGGCTAAAACATTTAACCCGTAAATTATTGCCTTAGGAAAATTGTAGAGAAGTGATGTTTAGGTCAGAATAGTATTGTCGAAGGCTTTTAATATGTATTTCACATAACCCTCTAGAACAGTTGGGCACGTTCACTTGTCAGCAGTTTTCCTGAACTTCACCAAATGTTACCCCATTCTTTTAAAAACAGGTTTGCTATTTCCACAGGTGAAAGTGACATTCATTAATTGCCTTTCTTTGAATGCTGCTGAGATCAAACTTTTAAAAAGTGCTCCTTCTGTTTTTAGTTTAGTGACTTGTTCAAGTAATTTTGGACATCGGAGTCCTAATTCAAAATCTGTTATCTACCAATACATTTTTTTAAATAATAAGAACCAGAGGCCTTGTTTTTCAATATAGGACTTTTAGAGGACGAGAAGAAGCAAACTACGGAACATACCTGACAGGTTCTAGTGATTTAGTGTATTGTCTCTCTTCTTCAAAGAACAGCGGACTTTCACCCAGTACCAGCTCTGCCGCATGTCTGGCATGGAACTTCCTAAGGTGGATCGGGTGTGGATTAGTCCATGCTGATATATTCCAGTTTTACTTCAGGCATTTATTGCCAAGTTCTTAGTTTTTGCCCAGCTATTTCTTTAATGGGCAGTCTTCAAGGGTGGTGTCTTTATCGCTGGTTTCTTTAGAAAAGAGTTCACGTTAGTGTGCTTTGCATTGTGTCGAGTGTGTCTGTGCGACTCTGGATCCTTTCTCGTGGTCACCCAAATACCCTGTTTGCATGTTCCGTTGGCTACCTGCATTCTCTACGGCTCGATCTACTTTCTCTCGGTAGAGATTAAGATGCCTATATGAGTTGTACGTAGTTTTGAATTGCTCTGAAATTTTTAGTAAGTTTAATTGTTTTCTAAGTTAGATTGGCTAAAAAAACACAAAACAACAACAACACAAAATATGCTTGCAAATTAGTTGCTCTTTCAGTGTAGCCTGAAAGGGGCCTCCATACTTGGCTGGTATTGAGGGATTTCAGTGCGCCAGGCGCCATCTTGTGGCCTTTGGGTTGCTGTGCAGTATATACCCTTTAATAGAAAACTAGGAAAGTTTCACTTCTTTCTTTTTTTAAACTTTATTTTATTTTTAAAAGCATTTATTAATTGCCCTTTTAAAAATATTTTTATTTGTTTATTTTTGGAAAGAGGGGAAGGAAGGGAGAGAAACATCAGTATGTGGTTGCCTGTCATGCACCCCTTACTTGGGACCCGGCCTGCAACTCTGGCATGTACCCTGACTGGGAATTGAATTGGCGACCCTTTGGTTCACAGGCTGGCACTCAGTCCACTGAGCCACATCAGCCAGGGAAAAACTTTGTTTTTATTGCTTACACTATTACAGTAGTCCCCATTTTTCCCCTTCCACCCAGCCCTCGCCCTCTTCCCTCTGGCTATCACCACACTGTTGTCTGTGGGTTATATATATATGTTTTTTGGCTAATCCTTTCCCCTTTCATCCAGTCTTCCTCTCCCCTTCTCCTTTCACGGCTGTCAGTCTGTTTCATGTATCCATGCCTCTGTTTCTGTTTTATCAAATTATTTTGTTCATTAGATTGCACAACATAAGTAAGATCATATAGTATTTGTTTTTTACTGACTGGCTTATTTCACTTAGCATAATCATCTCCTGATCCTTCCATGCTGTCATAAAAGGTAAGAGTTCCTTTCTGGTGTCCCAACTGAGCTAAACAAATGAACAGAATTTGAAGAAAACAAAACCACCCTGGCTGGTGTGACTCAGTGAATTGAGCGTGGCCTGTAAACCAAAGAGTCACTGGTTTGATTCCCAGTCAGGGCACATGTCTGGTTTGTGGGCCAGGTCCGCAGTATGGGGTGCACGAGAGGCAACCACACATTGATGTTTCTCTCCCTCTCTTTCTTCTTCCCTTCCCCTCCCTGTAAAAAAAGTAAAATCTTAAAGACAAACATACCTGCAGATTCACTTCTTACCTTTCTTCCATCTCACCTTGGCCACAGCCCCATCCTTCAATCCTAACCAGTCAGTTCTAAAGTATGTGCCATCTCCCAGCAGATTATCATGAGAGAGGAAAGCAAGTCAGTGCTCCAGCTGTTGAAGTTAGGTCACAAGTACAGTTTTTTTAAAATTTACTTATTTTTGGAGACAGGGATTGAGAGAGAGAATGAGAAACATAATCATTTGTTGTTCCACTTATTGATGCATTCATTGGTTGATTGTTGTATGTGGCCTGACCAAGGATCGAACCCACAACCTTGGCATATCGAGCTCACTCTAACTGAGCTACCTGGACAGGGCTGAAGTAGTCTTCTTATATAAGGACAGTGCACTCATAGGCGATATGACTTTCAGTGGAGGAATAGGAAGTGGGTTTACACTCCCCCTCTTTGTAACACCTTCCCTCATCCCAACTTTTCCTTGCACAATAGTACTTCAGTACTTGTCGGCTTTAGAACTCGTCAAACCTGGTACTCATAGCATTTTCACTAGAAAAAAGTGTTTCGGCACTCAGTGCTCGCTTGCTACTCCTCGCACTTGCTAGAACTTGTATGACTCACGACACTGTGCTGCGAGAAAATATGCTTCATCGATCATTGCTTGCTCATCACTCGTCAGAATGAGTAACGAGGACTACCGAGGTGCCGTTGTAGTTGCTCATGCTCACCTCGGAGCAGCACGGGTGACTGTTGTTAGCGTTTACTGCATTGTGTTGCTCTTTCCTCATGCTTTCATTTGGGAGACTGTGGCTTCTTGAGGGAAGAGATTGTGTCATATCTTTTTATCCTCATTGCCTAGCCAAGTACCTTGCACATGTGCAGATAATATTTTCTGTACGAACAAATGCATGATTGAGGTGAACTTGGGTGCTTGCCTTGGCTTTTGAATTTTTAAATTTAAAAAATTGTAAGGTTAAGCTGAGGAAGGTGGGCCTTTATAACTGTATTTTTACGATTTTTCTAAGTGTACGTTATGCCAAAATCGTGTTACTGTACTAATAGTGGAATTGGTAAAGTTGCTTTGCTATCGAAGACTACAGACTAAGCTAAACATTTTCCTTTTAAAAGCTAGATAAGTCTACGGCCATACCACCCTGAATGTGCCCGGTCTCGTCTAAAAGCTAGGTAAAATTTATAATGAGTTTATAGAAGCCTGCGTGTGTATATGTGTATGTATACACATATGGGCATATACAGGGTCCAGCACAAATAACATCCCTGTTTATGAGCTGGTAATCTATACCAAATATTTTATCACAAAATCATAAGCATGTAACTCTGTAACATAACGACATCACACTCAAGCACACATGATATTTTGGGTGAAATGTTCAAATTGCTGTCCATTTTCATGTACCCTATCAACCACACTCACGGCATTACTTCTGCCGGACCCCGTATATCTCTCTCTCCTGACATGGAGACCTTTGTGGAGCTGTGTAACTGTGATACACACGTTATCCCATTCATATGTTAATAAGTCTATTCAAAGAGATTTCAGTGACATGGCATCAGAAAGTTCATGGGTAATGAAATACAAGGACACATTCCATGATATCAGGTGGGGGGGATTAGAGCACAAAATATCATTAAATAGGGAAATCCTGGTTAATGTATTTGAGAATAAAATATACAGCCTGGAAGTCTACTGGGAGAGGGAGACTTTGGGATGTAGGATTAGCTGTGCCCATGGACACAGAAGAAATGATGGGAGGGGGCACTGATTTCTTGCACAAGATTGGGGGACTAAAAAATCCCTGGAAGAACAGTCTGCTGCCGTCACTGTAAAGCTCAGCATGCTGCCAAGGCTAAACTGGGAAATACTCAGCAGATCAGAACTTGGAGGGAGAAGCATGGAATTATAGGTGAGATATGAATGTATGTATGTATGTATGTATGCACTGAAAAGACATTGCCTAGTGTATTTCATACAAAATTCAAGTCACCTCTTGACCTCATATTTTGGATAAGCTCCAAATGGCATGGCAGTCTGTCCTCCTGCTGCGGAGGCAGCTACTAAACTACACTGGTCTGCTGGCAGCTGCGTCTAGAGAGGGGCGTGCCAACCTTACTACTGTTGACATCTTGGGCCAGGCAAGTCTTTGCTGTGGGGCTGTCTTCATTGCAGATGTTCAGCAGCACCCTGGCCTCTACCCACTAGATGCACCCCCACAGATGTGACAGCCAAAAACATCTCCCAGACATTACCGTGTCCCCTGGAGGCAAATTGTCCCCAGGCGAGCAGCACTGATCTAGGTCAGCATGTTCTGGGAATAGGTCTCCTGTAGCTGTGACCCTGTCAACCCTGGGCCCATCCTCTCCAGTAGGGGCACTGACCTTTCTGGGCTCTTTGTCCAGTCTTCTGTCGATGGCCACATGAGATCATCTTTAGGGTATCATTTTGGACCTGTGGGCTTTCACAAGTGAGCTCTTTGAAGGGCTAGGTGATAAAAAGCACCAAGAAGGAGTGCATTTAATGCCATGTTGTTCATGGCTATTTACATGAACCCAACTGATACGAATGAGGTGAGTCAGGATGTATTTTCACTTCTTTGTAGATCCCCAGAAATTACCTCACTAGCAACACCTGCTTCAGTAAATCAAATACCGGTACTAAGCTCCTTAAGGGGTGTGAGTTGTCTTTGGCTACTGATAGAAGTGTTTAGACTAGGTGATCAATGGCTGCTGTGTGTTAAATGCACCAGTAACAACTGGCTTTTTGGAATACAGGGTCTGGCACAAATAACGCCCCCTTTTATGACATAATCTTTTATTAGAAAATCATAAGTAATTCTGCAACATAACAACATTGCACTCAAGCACACATTTTAGGTGACATGTTTAAATTAAAACTAAATTATTACACCCGCATTATTACCCTACTCATGCAGGTGTTACTTCTGCCAGACCCTGTAGATCTAAAAATAGCTGTCGTCCTCCTTGTAAACATACCTAAAATGAACATTAGAAAAGCTCCAGAGAATGGAAACTATTGATCGATACAGGCTATTCCGTGAGTAAAAAATTTGTACTGTTCAGATTGGAAGAAATCTGAGAATAGGATTCCAATTGTATTGGAGGTATTGATAAGATCATTATAGCCCTGTTTGAACACCCAAAGACTAGCAGTTTTCACCTTTACTAACAGATTGGCTTCTAAAATTGTGACTGTAAGCTAGCATGTAGAACATACTTCCATGGCCCACCTGTACATGATTACAATGAAGTCATTGCTATATTGGGGTGGCAAAAGGCGTGATGTAGTAGTACTGGAGTTCAGCTTTATAGGTGGTGATTTGTGAAAAGCTAGGTACATTTAGGGGTTTGATATTTGTTAAACTGAATTTAAACATGTAAGTTGTTACTTACAAATCTGGTGTAAGTCGAAACATGAGTTCACAGAAAAGGGCTGGTGGTGACTAAATGGCTTTGCTGTACAGACCAGTGAGCTCTGGGTTCAGCTGTCCCTTAGCAGGTACTGGGGGAGAGGACTGCTCACACCCAAGCCTTTCCTGCCACTCTCCGGGGTACAGATGTGGGCCACCGTGGGACGGAAAGAGCCCAGAATGAGTCTGTCTGGGGTCCCACGCTGAGTCTACCTTTGCTAGCTAGGTGTTGCCTGGGCTAGTAGTTTATCTGAGCTTCAGTTTTCTTGTCTGTAAATAGAGAGCTCAGAGTTGCTGTGAGGATTAAATGAAATAACTCATGTAATCTGCCTAAAGCGACATCTGGCACATTATCAGTTCCACGTAAAGGTGTTATTGTTGTTCCTAGTTTGATTCAATGGGACATCTCTTAGTTTGGAGACAGAGTAAGTGTCTATCTTTTCACATCAGTGTCTGACTTGAACATTAAATATCTCTGGAGCCTGACATGGATTTTTTTTATTCTCCAAGAAATGACTACTGTAACTCAACACAGTAAGTAACACAGTGTCCTTTATTGACAGCGTTCAAGCATCGTAACTTGAAGTATTTTTCAGTTCAGTTTGTCGAAATACTTCAGTTTTCCAGCGGGATCTGGGATTATCTATGAAAAGAAAAGAGCAAAGTATTCATTTCAGAAGCCAAAGTACATCATTAGCAGTGTGCTAGTAGTCGCCCATGATGAGTAAAGAGGAGGACTGTTCTTCTGTATGAAACTGTTGTGTGTATGTAGGAAGAACTGGATTTGTCCTACCTCCTAATCTCAGGTATCCCACGAGGAACGTAACTTGTTACCGAATTAACATCTGTACTCAGGCACCCCAAATGTACTTACAGCTCTTCTTGTGGCCACCAGGCTTTCATGGCATCTTCAGGTTTGATCTGATTAAACCAAACACATTGAGAGAGCATGGCTACAGATGTTAATGTGTTTCTAAAGTCATCTGCTGATGAAGTGTTGGTGTGCCGCAACCCCCTGGGAAGGGGGCAGTGTGTTCAAATGGAATTTCTGGAGGTCCAGAAGGCAACCTTTTGATCTCAAACTGCAAAGTTAAAAAAATACTCAAATACAACATGGAGTATTACCTCGCATAACTATTTAGTGAATGAACAAATACTCTGAATGAAAACAAAATGCTCCCTACTAGATCACAGCCTTAGAAACCAACTGTTTTTTGAAATTTCCATATAAATTGACCTCACATTAACTATGTCATTTGATAGCTACAGGTAAAGTACATCTATGCCTACATATACAAAAACCCTCTTGTAATCAGCTTATAATAGTTGTATACACATTTTCTTCATGATTTTCCTTCAGCATAAAATAATCATTACCTAGTTTTTCAGGCATCACTTCAGGGAGTATTCTGTCTTTGCCAGTTTATATTCTGTCTGCATGTAAATTCAGTTTTCAGGTACTTACAGAATAACTATGATGTGCCAATAGTGGGCTAGGTGGGGGGATCTAGGGAACTACCATGGTCCCCACGTTTGAGGCTCATACAAGTACATGGGAAAGATGTCTGTGGGTATGACTGTTTTGATGCAATGCACAATATGATTATGTGTGACACAGGCTATGTGACTCAGTGGGGGCCAATACAGCATTAGGGACAGTCTCAGAGTGGAGGTGACACTGAAAGAGGAATAGAATTTAGAGAAGGGCACAGGGATTCCAGGTTCTAGAAAGAAAGACCCGTGCAAAGTCACAAAGGTGTGAAAAAGCAGGGCTTGTTTGTGGGAGAGATGAGTCGTGATTTGGTGGGGGCACAGTGTTTGTGCATGAATTGTAGGAAGGGCGACCAGGGAGGAAGCAGTGGAAACAAACAATGCAAAGGCTTGAAGGTTGTGCCCTGGGTATCAGGCCTTTTGTCCTGTGAGTGCTGGGGAGCCACTAAAGGTTCTGTCTGGAGAATGACATGCATTGGAGTGCAGAAAACCAAGGTCTGGGAGCCAAACCAGGAGGCCTGTGCAATAGGCAGGGTGAAGCTGAGGGGTATGGAGGTGAAAAACCCATCTATCTTTGAAGAAACACCACCACCAAACCTTTTTTGATCCTACATGCCCCTCTCCCGCTACTTTCTTTCCTTCTCCCCTTCAAAGCTCTATTTCTTGACCTAGTCATCCTTTATCTCCCTTTCTTCATCCCACTCTCTCAGCACATGCCTTTGACCCACAGTGATGTGCTGCATCACTCACTGTTGGTTCTCCAGGTGGAGTGTCTGGAGCCTGAAGACCTTGCCTAGAAATGCTTTTTAAGACTTCTCAGGTGATGCCTGCAGCTTCTGATTCCTGTCTGTAAGCCTCATGGTCAATAATTGTAAATTAACCTAATGACTAATTTATAATTCAAAGTACCTAATGCTCTAAGTCCCTTTACTGTTTAACTTCAAATTCATTTGCTATCCATCAGACCTATGTAGAGGTGAATAAGGTTGTACTGTAACATTAACTTTGACCCAGGAGGGCAAAGCCCTTTTGCAAATCTATCAAAAGCTAGTTTAAAATCAGTGAAATGGTACTTTACGTAATCTGAGTGAGGTTAGAGTGAATTTCTACGTTTCATTGTCTATGGCTAATGGTACTGATTTTTTTTGGGGGGGTGCATTTGCTAAGGAAGAAAGTCTTAGGAGTCTATATTTTCCTTTTATCCTACTATAATGTCATCTTCTGATGCTCTAGCATTTTTCCTAACTATAGTTTGTGTAAACCTCTTCCTTTTTACAAGATAACATGTTCATTGAAAAGGGTTCAAGCAAGTTTTACAAGTTGTACTTTGGCCAGTGACTACTTCAGGGATTGCCCATAAATTATACAGTCTCCCTATGAAAGAATGTACTTGTTTCAATATTTTTTTACTTCAAGTGATGAATCATGAAATTCAATGTCAATTAAGCCAGAGTTTCTCAAAAGCTGTTATATATGTACATGTGCGCATGTGTATATACATACATGTATGCACGCACACATGCCTGCATATAACACACAGATGTATATTATATGCAATATATCACACATATGTGAAATGTATTACACGTGTATATATACACGTGTATATATTATGTATTACACATATATACATGTGTAATACATAATATACATCTGTGTACCTATAGGTTTTGCTTGTGATTATTTTCTTTGCCTTTAATGGTATATTCTGCTGGATATTTGGCTTTAAAATTCACAGCATGAAGTCCCATCTTCTGCTTCAGTTTCAGCTACTCTCACTCCTTACAGTTCAAAGAATGCCTGTACTCTTCTGATTCTTGCTGAACAATGTTTAGTTCATTTACAAAATCAAAGCAGTGCTATTACAGATTATCTTAAGGTTGGCATTTTTGTTTGGCCCCAGACATCCCCTTAACAGAAAGATCAATTTGACTTACTGTTTCACTCCCAGGTTTCCATCCAGCAGGGCACACTGAAAGGAACAAAAATTGGCAAAAGACAGTTTAAAAACAGAGTTCAGTTCTCTTCAGCAACTCTTGGCTTTTCTTTGTCCAATTGAAATTGAAAATGGAGCCTGTATTAATGAGACCATTTCTAGGCCACTGAACACGTGACTTCTGTTAGCTTGCCTGCTTGCACCAAGGAATTTCAGTCATGGAGCTTATCAGTAGGCAGCTAGTCTATTTTCTTTTTTGCCAATCATGGTTTGGTTACGTTTATAATTTAAGAAACCAAACCGAGTCTTCCTCTAAGAAAGTTGGGAAATCTGGCGAACTGAAAGTTCAGGGCATGGTAAAAATTTCTCTGAATTTACATAAACTTACAATAAGCTTATTTGCTGTTTCTTGCAGTATTTTTGTACTGATGCTATGGTTTTGCTGTTTCTCAAGAGGCTTTATTCAGGAAGTAGGTTTTTCCTTTTAGAATGAACCTGGACTGAGGCAGCAAGTTACACATTTGAAAGGAATATAAAGCATATGTTCTATTTGAGGAAAATCTGACCTTTCCTATGTAGCTACTGTGAAAGCTCAGAGTGAAAGGATGAACTAATACATTACTAGTGTGATACTGGATACCCCTGATGATTACTGAATTACTGAGGAAAAAAATCTGTATCAAATAATGTAAATGGTGCACATAAAACATAAAACCTACATTACTAAATATTGCCAGTTTGGCACATTTTAAGTTTATAGAAATATCATTTGAAAAATTGTAGCAGCAGAAACTTTTCTCTTTGAGCTTAACCAAAAGGACTATGCAAATAATGAATATTTTTGCATTTTTAAATTCAGTAAGTAGTATATATTAGTGATATTTTGTTAAAATGCACTTTAAAGTAATAATTCGATTTACTAAAAAATCAGCTAATAATTTCAAAACAATCAATGAGATGACTTTGGAAGCTTCCAAATTATAGAATAAAAAACTAAATTATTAGTTAAAAATAATAACAACCAATTAACTAATTAATAAATTAAATTATATTAAGTTATAATTAATGCAACTTAATAATATAAACAATATAATTTAATATCTAGATATCAAATATTATATTAATATTAATATATTAACTACAGCATTATAACATTCATAATGATTATTATCCCTAATTATGAATATTATAATTATAATTATTTATAATAATTATTGTAAATATTATTTATAATAATTATTATAAGTAATATTTATAATATTACCTCTACTACCTCTTCTCAAATTAAAAAATCAAAAGACTGCCTTGGCTGGTGTGGCTCAGTGCATTGAGTGCCAGCCTGAGAACCAAAGGGTCACCAGTTTGATTCCCAGTCTAGGGCACATGCCTGGGTTGCAGGCCAGGTCTCCAGTAGGGGGCACATGAGAGGCAACCACACACTGATGATTCTCTCCCTCTCTCCTTCCCTTCCCGTGTCTAAAAATAAATAAATAAATCTTTAAAAAAATCAAAAGGCTATGATGTTTGGAAGGAAAGAATACCTTCTCCATGTTTATCGGTGTACTGGAATGCTTGAACCAAACGCAGTGTCTCATCCACTGATCTACCCACGGGAAGATCATTCAGAGTAATCTGTCTTAGGATCCCTTTGTCATCAATAATGAAGAGACCTCTATAAAACACAAGAGTGGTAGAGGTGAGGCCATTTCATATCAGTTAAGACAAGTATTTGTTAATGTAAATCCCTGTACCAATCACACAAGGTTGTTATCCAGAACCAACAACACACTACCTACCTACTTGACTGGGAGAAAGGGAGAAAAAATTTGAAAGGACTTTAAAGTCAATTTATTTAAGTCAGTATGAATTTCAACCCAATACTTACTTTGGACTAGAACAATATCTCAGGTAGTAGGGCTAACTGCTTGTGTATAAGTATTACAAATAATGAGATTTTTAAAATAGACATGGAATTACATATCTATTTCATGAAATCTTGTTTCATAATCACATGAAACATTACTAAAGTATTCCTGTTTATCCTACATTTTGGGAATGAGTGACTCCATGTCTGAAATAACTAGAGCTTACTCTCCTTGGACCAGGTCAACTTCCTTAATTATTCATGTGTGTGTTCTTTCATGTGGCTACTTTAACAGTTGAAAACTGTTGTCAGTGGTGATAAAGTATGTTCTGAAGTGAGGCTGATTGAAATTTTGAGCTTTCCTCTGTAACATACATCATATAAACACATAGCACACAAAAACAAATATGCCATTGGTAGCAAATTCTAGCTTCTGTTTTCCGTTTTAATTTTGTGAATTTCACTTCTTTGGTAGACTTTGAGACTAAGACATTTGCCATACTTGGTGTGATATACATGTATGTCTCTTCCGCAGAGAAGAGACGGGTCATTCTTATAAAAAATCAGAAATTAAATGGCAACAGACATCTCAGTAACCACCCCAGAAGCTAAAGGTAGTGGAGTATTTCAATGCTTTGAAATGTTTTCAGGAAAATGCCTTTCAATCTACAATGCTATATACTCAGCCCAATTATTTATTGATCAATATGAAGAGTAGAATAAAAACATTTTTTGACATGTAAGCTCTCAAATCATTTTATCTTCCCATGACCTTTTCCTATGAAGCTATGAAGATGCGCCTTACTAAACAAAAGGGATTCAATAAAGAAGGCAAGCAGGCAGGCATGGGAGCCAGAAAATTGGGGGAAAGGGGGAGTAACTGCTAATGGGTAAGAGGTTTGTTTTTAGTGTAATGAAAATGATCTAAAATTGATTGTGGTGGTGGTTGCAAAACTCTCTGAATAGCCTAAAAACTGTTAAACTGTATGCTTTACATTGGGTAAGTCATGTATCTTAAGAAAGCTGTTATTAAAAACAGGATTATAAAATACTGACACTTTATTAGTACTGAAAAGCAAATAAGCAACTACAACAAAAACTATAGTTGCTTTAAGATGAAATCACCTTATTTTCAAAGAATTTTATTAGCATTTATTAGCTCAAGTAACTGAGTGAGAGCTGTCAGATAAAATATTTCCTTAAATTTTCCTACTTCAAAGACACAGGTTTGCTAAATACTATGATACTTATATTTAGTAAAACCGTTACTGGAGTCAGCTTGGAAAGAAAAGAAATGGATAAGGAGTTTGGGGACCAGGGTTCAAGTCTGTACTTCTGCCATTAACTAATTCTATATCCTCCGCTAAGTTCCTGGAACTCTGTGAATCTGTTTATCTGTAAAGTGGCAGGACTGGTCAAGCACCTCTACGTACTCTTCCGGGTCTGACAGCCTGTGACACGCACATAGTTTAAATAGGGCACTCACGAATCATTTTAAAGAGTATCTACAACATGTTTGCAAATAGAGCAAACATGATTTCTTGATCAAACCTTGTTATCTTCTAACTCCATTTCAAGGAGAGTTTCAAGTATATCTGGATTGGTTGTAATTACCTAAGAGTGTGGCCTGAGTCTTCCAGATATACGCCATAGTCTTTTGAGATCTGATGGGTCAAATCTGAAAGCAGTGGAATCTTGATGGGCCCAAGTCCTCCTTGTCTTCGAGGGGTGTTAATCCTGTAACGGAACATATACCTCTCAGAGTTAAGTACATGACATTTATCAAAACAGCACTCTCTCTGCATGTGCGCACACATGAACAAACACAACACACCCATGCTATTTCTCAAAAAAAAGGGGGGGTAATATACATTTTATTTTCTTGCCTTTCCCCCTACTTATTAACCATATGAATAACATATTCATATCCTTTAAACATTAAATATGGAGATACACATCACATTTTTAGTGTACAGGTATACTATATTTTACTAATCTCTACTGACAGATGTTTAAACTATTTCAATTTTTTTTGCTTTTATAAATATTGCTGGAAATACCCTTGTATTCTTAATGTTGTACACTTGTCTGATTATGCACTGTCATAAGAATAACCTTAGAACTGTGATTACAAAACAATTCCATAAGAGAGGCAGAATACAACTGGATATTTGAATATTCTGAGACAAAGAAATGCAAAGTCCACTTGTAGCAGTGAAGGAAGTTAGCTATAACCAGACGTTATCAGTCTTCAGATTTAAATATTCTCTAAGATGAAACCGGGGGATGTGGGCTGCTGCCCCAGCGGGAGGGCACCGACACAGTGGAGCGAAAACAGGGAAATGCTGCTCCAGATGCCCACAACCAAGTCCTGACACCCACAGGGAAATCTGCAGTTGATATGAAACCCATCCAGCTGAGAATGTATCCCAAAAAGTTCCTTGGGGAAGTAACCCCAAATTATTTGTGATGACATAAACTTTTTCCCTTAGTGGATTTGTGTTTTAATCCCACGGTGATTTAGAACTTCTATAGAAGTTATAGATCAAACCCATGGTTTTAACATTTTTATATTGAGAAATAATCAGTATATATTTGTATATTTAATTATAATGTTTACATGAATTTGGCACATTAGAATACAATTTACTTTGTGATTCCAATTTAAAATGTGTAAGTTGAAATTTTATTCAGTTTATAAATAGTAGAGAAAGACTTTAAAAGGACTTAAGACATACTATATCTACTGATTAGATTTGCAGGAATTAAGTTCTTAGGGAGAGTGTGTCCGAAAATTGAGGTACTTAAAGGAAATCAAATAAAATATCTGACAGCATTTTAAAACACTTAAGAGAATTAATTATTTAATGGAATGTAAATTAAAATTGTAGCTCCTGAACTAATTAAAAGTTTAGTTTCATGCAAATATATTTATGTGTATACATATAACTGTAAATGGAGAAAAACTTATTTTGAATTTGTTACTTTAATGACATGAATGTTGTTTTAAAACCAATATAATTTTGAATAGTCTTTGTCATGCATAAAATTTCGCACACAAAATTGTGGATGCAATTAAAAGCCTTACATCAACACGCATATTTAAAATTCTAAAACATGTTGCTTAATTACTCTCCAGAAATGCTGAATGTGTGTATGTGAGTGCCATTTTTTCCCACCTTTGTCATCACTGCATGAAAATTTTCAATGTTTGAAATTTTGGCCAGTCAGACAGGGAAAAATAGCACCTCTTGTCATTTTAACTTGTAATTCTTTGCATTTGATTAGGTGAAATAATTAAAAATTATTTCTAACGTTAATTTAAAAATCATTGGTTCTTTAAAAGTGATTATAAAAGCTATTTTGAGTTTGGCTTAATACCAGTCAACTGCATAACAGAGCATGGTATTTTAAAGATTTTTTTCCTCCAGATTAAGGTTACCCAAAATTTGTCACAATGAAGTAATCATACAAATGGACATTACATCTTTTGCACTGAACTTTCCTCCCAATTTTGAAATGTCATATAAAATCCTTAAGCATTTTTATGTAACTTCATTGAACCACCAGTTCTCAGACAAATCTACTCCTGAATTGTCTGATAAATAACTATATTCCTATCTTGTTAAGAGTTGTCTGCCCATAATTTAAAAGTACATCCGTTTTCCCCATACAAATGAGAGAGATACTGACCAGGCCAAATGGGTAAACTGTGAATCGACAGAGCATGCCACCACTTCGGTGTTGATAGATCTGAATTCTTCAATTCTATCACCAAAGGCGATAATTTCAGTTGGACACACAAAAGTGCTGAAAGTAAAAAAAGTACACTCAGTATTCTCAAAATACGCATATACATTGTAAATGACTTAGTCGTTACAAACACATTTAGTATATAAAAAAGTACATTAAGAGCAATTTTATATATGAACCTTCTCAAGACTGAGTAGTCTAATATGCTTTACAGCATTCCAAGGACCTATACAAATCTTTCATCATTTCATTGTTACCAGCCTTATGAGCTAGATGCATCCATCTCTACTTTGGAGATGAGGAAATTCCCTCCTCTCTCCCTCCATTTCTTGATAAGATCCTGCTGTCAGAAGGGCATGTTCAGAGAATATAACCTTAGGATAGTACTTTTCAAACTGTGGTAGGAATTACTTAGGCCAATTTACTGAGTTCCAGTCAGCATTTTAAAACAGTGAAACAGAAAATATGAGAATACATCATTCATAGTACAGGTCAGTTATAAAACAAGCATATATAAGTTGCATATATGGTCAGGCACAAATAACACCATTTTTATTACAAAGTCATACGCATGTCATTCTGTAACATAACAACAGCACACCCAAGCACATCATATGACATTTTAGGTGAAATGTTCAAATTGCTGTACATCTCGTGTGAGACATTCACATACCCTACCAACGACAATCAAGCAGGCATTACTTCTGCTGGGCTTTATATATGTGTTCAGGAGTGATACTAAAAATATTTAGCAACCTTAACTCAAAGTTGCCTTCAGTGCTGGAGGTTTTGGAAAAGGACCAGGGGAGGAGTAACGTGGGGACGGGGTTGAGAAAATGGCTACTTATGGGCTGGTATGGAAGTTTTTCAGGATTTCAGTATAGCATGGCTGTATTGGTGCACACAGACTGATTGTTACCCTGTGTGTATGTGTAAGTGTATTGGACAGTAATGAAAAATTTATTTCCTATTGTGTGTCATGGTCAAGAAAGTTTGAAAAATGTAGATTTAGGGGATAAGTTCCTACCATTGCCCTAGGCTTTTCAAATATTTCATTTGTTCAAGTGAAAGCTGTCATACGCAAGCAGAAAGTTCTAATCTACATTATGTCCCTGGAATCTGGGCTATACTATGTACTTTTAATATTTTCCAAAAAGTGGGAATGGTCAGACCCTGCCTTCCTTCCTATTATCCCAGGAAATGCTGTCTAGACTTAGTGAAGAGAGAAAAAGGTCTGGCAGAAAATGGAAGGGTTATGTTTATGACTTTCATCCTTGTAGACTGTGTGTGGCAAATGCATGAGAATTCCTCCTCCTCTAACCAGTCTGCATTACACGGAACAACAGAAAGACGCTATCTTAGACCCTGACCCCAGAAGATCATTGCTAACATCATGCATAATTACATGTCTTATTCACTATGGAGTTTTAAACAACACTGGAGAAACAGAGCATATTTGTCTGCTATGTTAGACTAATTCCAAAATTCAGGGTGTTATATATATTTTACATATGTAAAATATATGTTACATATATAACGTTATATATTTAACATATATTTAACATATATAACATATATGTAAAATATGTTATATATGTAACATATATTTAACATATATAACATATATGTAAAATATGTTATATATGTAACATTACATATATATTTTACATATGTTTTAACTTTTTGGTTTTATAACAACGTGAACTTAGAAGGCCTATAATTTTTATGTGTTAAAATCTCAACTTCTGGTTTCTATTGGAAATTAAAGTATATTATACATTTTAGCTAGTCAAGCTGCTTTTAAAAATTATTAGGTAGATTCAAGACTTGTTTTAGTCTCAATATACTAATTTTTATCAGAGTTCTTCCTGTCTGGATAGACTAAGAGTCAGCAAACTATAAGCCACAGGCCAAATCTAGTCTGACTTTTTGTAAATGAACTTGCAATGGACCACAACACTCGTGCGTTTGTGCACTGTGTAAGCCAGTTTTTGTGCTGTGACGGTAAAGTTAAGTACTTGGAAAAAAGATCGCCACAATGCCGAGTCTAAAATATTTACTATCTAGCCCTGCACAGAAAAAGTTTGATGACCACTGGCCTACAGACAACCTATAGAGATGAGTTGAAGTATATCCTCCCTGCAAGTTTAACATTTATTTACATAGTTCAACACGAGTCCTAACAGAAAAAGGACTTTAATATGCAGTGACAAAGATAGAAGAAACTTCTACTTACTTTTGTAACCAAAAAATATATTGAAAATAGAAAAAAGATAAAAGTTGGCTCTTTTTAGTACCACTTTGCTTTCATGGAATTTAAAAAACACCCGAAATAAAATGAAAGCCTCATTGTGACTAATGCTGCAAGAGTCTTTGAGTCAACTTTCTGACTATCTACAGAAGTTGCTCATGGTCACAGAGTTAAAACACTCCCACAATAACCATGATTTATATCAGTAGGCATTATTCATTAACTACATGCGGTCTTTTCAGGCAAATGTTCAAGTCACAGAAGAGCAATGAGTGCAGCAAAGAATAAAAATAGTAAAACCATAGTGAAATGGCACCACCAGAGAAAAGGGCAATTAATTTTCTATTTAACAAGGATACATTAAATAGCTTTATGGTGTAAGTACTACTATTAAATGCTTTCTAATATATTGTCAGTCCATTTTCTTGACTTAGTGGGTGTACCTTAATGAATATAATTGTATTTTTTCCTCTACTGATTATGTGATAACACAATATGAGTGTAAAGAACTGGGGTCAATGGGTTATGATTCTGAAATACATGGTAGATGTTACTTGGAAAAATTCTTCATCAGATGTTTGCCTTTTGAGGACCAAGAGCTAAATAAAATATTCCTATGTGATGTTCTTTTTATTACTGTTATTCTATTACGGTTGTCCCAATTTCCCCCCCTTTGCCCTCCTCGGCCCAGCCCACTCCCCACGGTAAATCTCCACACTGTTGTCCAT
Organism: Tonatia bakeri; assembly: GCA_004024845.1. Lineage (NCBI taxonomy): Eukaryota > Metazoa > Chordata > Mammalia > Chiroptera > Phyllostomidae > Tonatia > Tonatia bakeri. Next base: position 4,814 of record PVIA01011487.1, on the reverse strand, counting down.
GTCCGTGGGTCATTCATACATGTTCTTCACTAGTCTCTTCCCCTCTTTCCACCATTATCCCCCTCCCAATCCCCCTTTAGCTGCTGATGTTCTTGATTAATGACCAATAATAACTGAGGTTTTTACAAGCTGCTATGTATATTATTACTTACAAATCAAGTGGGTAGAAGAAAAAAACCAGGTATTTTCCACGATAATCAGTTAACTTGAGCTCCTTAAACTCTCCATTTATCACAGCTGTTCCTTCCCAATAAGGCGCTGGCTTGGAAACTAAGGAAGAAAAATAGAGGATGTTTTGTTAACACTGCCAAAGCTGGTGGGAGCACAGAAGGAAGGACAGCCTCAGCAAATCACTAAAAATCATGGCTTCTCAGCCTTTGGATCTCTTTAGCAGTCCATTGAAGCTTACAGAATTCCTAGAATAGTGCAATTGAATGTATTACAAAGGAAAGTGATTATACTGAAATGCAATTATCAAATATAAAAAAATCATACTGGTGATGTAGTAATACATGTACCCTTTTATTAATACTTTAAAAATGCAGGGTCTAGCAATGATCTAATAACTACCCAAATAGTGAAGAGTGTAAATGATGTTTCAGGATACCCACAACAACCAACAACTACAAGGTAGCATGAAAATATCTGTGGATCTACTGGCAAAAGGTACGTGCAAGTACTACTGAAGCTAATGAGCTTTGCGGCTGACATTGTAATGGAAAGAAATGCTCAATTTCAGTTGGAGGTTAGTGACAATACTTTCTATTCATGCTCACAGCTCTGCCCCCACATTGCATCCCCGCACTAAACCCTACCGGGTACTTCACTATAGCCCCTCCAAGTTGAACAACTTCCTACATTTCAAATAAGCAGATGTTCCTTTCCCTAATGACAGTCTTTCAGATGTATTAATTTAAACATCTGTCCAGTTTCTTAATACTCATGGAGGACCTGCTGCCACGCTCAAGGAGTAGGAAATCTGCAAACACATCAGGCCAGGAGTGTAAAATCCCAGACTATTGGATTGTTTTCCTAGAGGGCTTTGAAAGAAGAGACCCCCTTGAACAGGTTTCAAGTGACCTGTTGGAAATTGAATAGTTGGTGCTGCTCTCTTGTAAGGCATGTGGTAATTCTATCCAACGCGCTTTGATAATACACCTTGATCTTCTGTTACATTCAGATAGCACTTAAATTTTCAGACATATTGAAGTCAATATGTGCTTCCAAGTTTGACTATGGTTCCTAGAAAGTAAGGTTTGTAACAGCCAGCATTTTTATAGTCACTCTGAAAAGAGACACAAACTTAAGATAAATTTCTCTGTGAAGTTAATATATAACATTTGATTATTCATCTTGAGTCTGCAGCCTACCTCATATAAATATCCTTATCTGATTAGGTAAAGGCCAGGAGGGAGAATTAGTAGAAGGGTACTGAACTATGTTTTATATATATGTTACTGAAAATACTACTCAAGGGTATACATTAACAGGATACATTAAATGGATGTGTGGTTAGACTTATAATGATGTATTACAATGACACTCTTTAATGATCTTAGCATATTAGGAAAACCATCTGAGAAATTTTGTCAAAATTATTAGTTAAAAAATTTTGGGTTTTCAATTTAAGAATTGCAGTGCTAGTTAAAAGAAAAAAAACTCATTTATTTATGGAGCAAAAAGAATCCAGTTACTTTGCTAAGATCTATAAATGGAATTCCCCAAGCAACCCCGTTTCTATTAAAATCTTGAATATAAATCATACACCAAAGATTCCAGCAAATGCAAAGCAGTATAAAGAAGAATATTTAAACCTCCTCTACTCATAACTCCATTAACTACTGTTCACACTTTGGTTTTTCCTTCCAGTCTTTTTTTTAAAGACAAATTTGGATCATGTTGCACCCCTTTAAAAAAAGAAGCAACAGTAAATCATGAACACTTTTTATGTTACCAAAAATTATTTGAAAGTATGACCTTAGTGGCTCTATAGTATTCCACTTTATGAATAAAAGTCCTGGTATCTTTAATTCTATATAAGCCTACATGTGACAAAGATGTAGCAAATACCTAAAGTTTGAAAAAGTTTTCTGGCAAAGGGAAATTACTACTATTTTTTTTTTTGCTTTTATGAGCTGAGTTGGATGGGATTTGTTTCTTATGGGAAATATATGTAATGCCAATAAACACTTAACTGGCTGACATATTTCAAAATACCTTCTGAAGCAAGTAAAACTAATAGCACTTCCAAATACTGTGATTTTAAAAGTGCAAGACTGGCTTTTGAAAAATCAAAATCCAAAAGTAGTTAACTTTCGGCAGGAAAGAACTGTAAATGTTTAAGGCAAAACAGTTTTTCTCATTTATTACTCCCACTCCATCCTAAGTCATAACAACATCCTATTTAACACTAAGGATTCATAATTGTGAAGCCTTTTTCACTGCATATGGGCATAGAACATACTGTAACTGAACCACAAAAGCCAAATACACATCTTCTGAATGCCAACTGCTCTATAGGGAAAGCAGGGTACTTAAAAGCAAGCAAGGGATTGTCTTTATTCTTTAATCCCGGTCACTTCTTTTTGGCTAATCTTAACATCTAGATGCAGCAGGCCCCAACTTTCTCAGTGTCTCAGTCTGACGTGTCCTTCTGAACCTGGTCATTAGGTGTGTACACTGGACAGAAATGCAAATAATCAAAAGCCAAACTGGCAGGGCACAAATTTGCCATGAAGTTTATCATCAACCAAAATACATTACTTCTAACCTCCTTTTGCCTCCTTTCCCTACAAAGAGCCTAGAAAGTACACCATGTAATAAGTTCTTCATTTCTAAGAGACACACAAAAAAATGTCTGTTAATTATATAGATTTGGGGGAAGGGCTTTTAATAGTCGTCTTTATAAGATGAAAAAAAGAAACGTGAAATGTTTGCTTTCCTGAACATTTGTTTAGCCACTTTTCTGTTTGATCTAACTTCCAACGAATGATTATTTGACTTAAGGTATTCTTCCCTCAAATAGTACTTGGAAACAGATGCAGTGTGCAGCAACCACTTTGTGATGTTTGAGGAAGCCTTTCAGTTTGCACAACATCCTCCGATACGTGCAAGTCCCAGACCAGGGCCATCCTCTTTCCCTTTTCTGCGGTTTTTGGGGTAAACACTATTTCCAAAATCTGATTAGCGGAAACCATCCCTTTCTCACAGCTGGACCCTTCCCCGCCCAAAAGGGACCGGAGGTCAGGTCCGCCCAGGGACCGGAGGCAGCGCAGGGGGCGCCGCCCAAGTCAGACTCCCGGGTGGACCTTTGGCAAGGCCCACGTGTCTCCCAGCCCTCCCCACTTCCCGCCTTACTCTGCCACGGGTCAAACCCCCTTGACAGGGAACCACCTACTCTTGGCTTTGCTGAGATGCAGGGAGTGGTCGGCGACTGAAACTCGGGACGCCTCCCCCGGGTACACTTGTCCCCCCGCATAGAAGTGGCACTCCTCTTCACGGGTTCGGGGCCTCTCCTCTGCCTCCCAGGCCCGCAGAGCCCGGGCTGGCAGCAGGAAGAGCAGTAGTGGCAGCAGCAGCAGCCTTCGGCTCCGGTTGGGAGCTGGAGTCGTCGCGGCTGGCAGCGGCTGCAGCGCCTCCATGGCCACGCGAGTGCAGACAAACGTCCCTCAGCGCGAGAGCTACTTCTCCCGCCGCCAGGGAGCTACAATCGCCCGCCGGACACCCCGCGAGTTCGGGCGCGGCCTCGCGAGACCTGCTCCGCCCTCCCACTCCCCGCCCCCCCGTTCTTGGAGTTCCCTCGACCACCCCCACTCCTAGCCCCGCCACGTGGCCTGCTCGCCCCAGGCCGGCATTTGCGCCTGCGCCTTGGGGCGGGCCGCGGCTGGCGCTCCGCCCAACTCTGAGGAAGATGGTTTGGCAAGTGACTGGCCTCCGAAGCTCCCGTCCTCCCCACTGCTTCATGCCTGTATCTTCGACAAACCCACGACACCGCACACCATCCCCCTTAACAAAGTCAAACTAACCTATCTGCCTTTGAACTGCTTGCATCTATACTTCTAGCAGTTTTTTTTCCTTTAAGTGATCTGTGTGAAGAGTGCTATTACTATCCCCTCTATTTACAGACTTTTAAGCCCCGCAAAACTTGAAGAAAGTCTAACCATTTATTCTCCAGCAGGCAAAGACAAACAGGCATTTAGGTGACTTAAGCCTGTCCCAAGGTGTCTTTTAAAAAAAGCTAGACTTGAAAAGTTCCCAGACCAGACTTTGAGCACATTGTTGTTCCATTTTCTTACAATTATCCCATCACAAGAGGATACAGGATCCCTTCTATCTTTGTGAAACTCACAGAAATCAATCACACTGTCAGCTCCTAGGATCGAAATTGAAGTCGAATTTATCTTTGTTTCCCCAGGCATGTAGCACGTGGCACTTGCTATTGTAAGCATTTGGTTTTGTAAGTAATACCAATATTCCCGACAACCTGTCTCAGTTTCAGGTTATTTTCAAATTGTTTTCCTTACTCCCGCAACAACCCTTCGAGGCTGATAGGAAACCTGTCCTTTCTAAACTTATTCCACATCTTAGTCCTCCCCATTATATGCCCTGCCCCTCCCCCACCCCGCCAGTGTTTGCGCATGCGCCCTGGCGAAGCCCAACTTGCAGAAACTGGCATCGAGTGTGGCTGGTTTCCCGCTCTCTTGCCCTCCCGCAGTTCTCAGCATTGTTTTTAGGCCATGCTCATCCTTCTAGGCCCATGTCTTCCAGAAAGCTTCACTGGAGACTGGCCTCTCGCCTTTGCCTTGGCGGTCCTG